>JAABNX020000017.1:21392264-21404427 GCA_015163995.2 Mormyrus lacerda | reverse complement strand
AGACAGTCCAGGTTAGCGACTCCCAAATCATCCATTGCTTTGTTTTGTCTCACAGTTGCATGCGCTTTGTTAAATGGTATTGTCCATTAAATGCTATTCCCACCACTCAAAACTTTATTTTTAATACATTTCAAGTCGTTGTGCTACTGGTTTCTGCTTAAAAGCGTATAATACCCTCAGATCGTCACATCTTATCTTACGCTCCTCGTACTGCGAAGGGTATGCGCATGACGTCACAGCAGACAGAAGTCACTGTACAGCATACAGAGGCAGCAATAGCGTTCGATTTGAACGCTGCAAAAAAACATATGTAAAATGGGAAAGAGCTGTCATGCGATTGATTGCCAAAACCTAAATAATTAAGTATAGGATGTGGATCAGACCAATACCCGATCCGTCAAATAAGTCTGGATCGGCGCAGATACCGATCCGGATATCGGTATCGGTGCATCTCTATTGACAACTTCCACCTCGGTGGTCTGTCTTCCGACTCAGTTTAACACATTGGTCAGAGATCTTGGTGTCCTGGTTGATTCAGATCTATGTCTCATTTTTACATAAGCAGTATTACTGGAACTGCGTTCAACCATCAGTGCCATTGGCTTTGGATGAACTAAGCAGTCAGTGCTATCACTCTAGTTTCACACCTCCTTGTGGAATTGTAGTGCTGATGTTCAGGGACTCCCCATGACTGCATTCCCACTTACCTTTCCTTCCTACATTTATACCATAGTCATAAATGCAGGAGTTTACATACTGCAGACCAGGGGCGACGGGGAACAGCAAGAGGCTGCAATAGACCTGCTTGAGCACGGGAGGGAGTCTTACTTGTTTGCACTGCCTCTAGTCTCCCCTACTTTTGCTAATGCAGTTTTCATTTCCCCTACCCCTCCTGACGTGTGCCTGTGACGCCTCCCCTACCTGTGATGTCCTTCCGGCCTGTGCACCATTGTCCCTGTGCTATCTCCCTGTGCACCAGCACCTGCATCCAATCACCTGCCTACTCTCTGCATTGAGGCTCAAACCTTAAAATCTGCACTGTTAAATTTAGCATTTTGCCATGTTGCTAATTTTACTTCCTCTGCTGGCTCTCCATTTGCATTTGGTTCCTCCCAAGTTTTCCCTTGCCACTTTTTCCTCTAGGATGCTCACTGGGGGCTCTGGGAATGGGTAATGTAAAGCCCTTCGAACTAAAGTAATGTGAAAATGCAGTATACAAATAAAACTGAATTGAAGGTAGACTACTAATCTACTCATTAAGCTGTTCTGGAAACAAAAATGTGTCCTATCCTGTACTAGTGAGGTGTACTTAATAAAATGAGAATTTTATGTTGACTACATTATCAGCTTTTTATATGTTATACCAGAACTGTGGTCCTCAGGACACATACTCAAGAGCGGTCTGGAGCCCACATATGAATGGATTCTTTTTTGTCAGGTACTTGTGTGAAACATTTGCATAATGTTTTTAAACATTGCATACACACTCACACAGATAACTCACGTCCTCATCATGTATGCCAATTTAGCAAACATCCATTTTGCATGCACAAACCAATAGTTTCTTTGCAAGATATCCAGTAAACAGATGGTACAAAGACAGGTACAAAATGCTAGTAAACTCAGGCAACACCTGACTAAGCATTGAGCTGAAGTTAGTTTTACCTAGTAATATAATGACAGCTATTCACTAACCAACCAACATTTTATAATTACAATTAATTGCAGTGGGGGAAAATAAGTATTTGATACACTGACAATTTATCAAGTTTTCCCAAAGAAAACTCTTACAAAGAATGGAGAAATCTGTAATTTTCATTGTTGCTACACCTTAACTGTGAGAGACAGTATAAACAAAATCCAGAAAATCACATTGTATGATTTTTAAATAATTAATTTGCATTTTATTGCATGAAATAAGGGAAGGAGGTTGTTGCCCAAAATCTCATGATACATGGCTCCATTCATCCTCTCCTCAATACAGTGTAGTCGTCCTTACCGCCAAAGCATGATGTTTCCACCCCCAAGCTACATGGTTGGTATTGTACTCATGGTATTGTACTCATCCTTCTTCCTCCAAACACGGCGAGTGGAGTTTATACCAAATAGTTCTATTTTTGTCATATCTGACCACATGACCTTCTCCCATGCCTCCTCTGGATCATCCAGATGGTCTTTGGCAAACTTCTGATGGGACTGGACATGTGCTGGCTTGAGCAGGGGAACCTTGCACACTGCAGGATTTTAATCCATGACGGTGTAGTGTGTTACTAATGGTAACCTTTGAGACTGGGGTTCCAGCTCTCTTCAGGTCATTGACCAGATCCTTCCGTGTAGTTCTGGGCTGATCCCTCACCTTTCTTATGATCATTGATACTCCACAAGGCAAGATCTTGCATGGAGCCCCAGTCCGAAGGAGATTGACAGTCATCCTGAGTTTCCTCCATTTTCTAATAATTGCACCAATAGTAGTTGCTTTCTCACCAAGCTGTTTGCCTATTGTCCTGTAGCCCATCCCACCCTTGTGCAGGTCTACAATTTTGTCCCTGGTGTCCTTAGACAGCTCTTTGGTCTTGCCCATAGTGGAGAGGTTGGAGTCTGATTGGTTTCAGGCTCACTCTCAATATTCATGTCTAGACTAAAAACATACCTGTTTAGTTTAGCTTATAGGGACTCAAGTTCTACCTCTGGCTAACTCCTCACTCCCAGTTAGACCTATAGTGTGTGGTGTAGAGCTGGGTGGGGATCGGTGCCATTGGCTTTGGATAAACTGAATTGACAGTGCTGTCACTCCAGCTTCACATCGCTTGTGGGATTGAAGTGCTGACATTTCAGGGACTCCCCATACCTGCAGGTGCCTGAGGAGTACCGATGCTGAAAATTACAGATCTCTTCATTCTTTATAAGTGGGAAAACCTGATAAATTGGCAGTGTATCAAATACTTATTTCCCCCACTGTATATTGCATTTTATTAATCCCTGTGTCAGAATTCTTTTTTTTTCCACATTGCACACAGGTGATAGTGAAGTTTAGGATCAAATCACAGTCAGTGTTCAGTACCCCTGGAGAAGACCAAGGTATGCCACTTATAATAACTACAAGACAGTTGCAATTTCCTGAAGATGGTAAAAAAAATGCAAATATGTTGTTTTACTTTATTATTATTTTTTGTTTTGTCATTGGAGTACAAAGTATTCATAGACAAAAAAGGAAAAGAAAAATATGTAGTCTTAGAAACCCAAAACCAGATCCATGCAACTTTAGAAAGGAACAGCTTAGGCTGCTTATTTTAGGAAGTGCAAACAAAACTGATAAAGGTCAAAATCTGCCATTGAAGTGACAGCATATGATCACAAAGCAATTATGTAACATGAAAAGAAAGGGAAACAGCTGCTACGTCTGACAGCACAGACCACAAATAAACGTTTGTGTTTCACTCCATAGAAGAAAAAACCAGAGCTACAGTCAGCTGAGGTGAAGGAGTACTCTTTTAATTAGTAATGCTTGTTTGCTCCTGCTTATAAAAGGAAGAGCCCCCCCCAAAAAAAATAAATAAATAAATAAATAAATAAATAAATAAATTGTTGTAGGGCAACTAAAATATGAAATGAAAGATTTGACAAGCTTGCGGCAGAGATGTGATTCAATTTCCTGGGGCTATGAGCAGGTCCTGCTGGAAGCAATGATTATGCAGAGGAGTGATGGGCCGTCAAGTTGCAATGCTACATCATTGGCCGCACTGTCCGGCTCCTGCCATAATGCACAGGGAAGCCGATGGCCTACCTCCGCTGGTGACTGCCTCCCTCACTGTCAGCACCATTTCCCGATAAAACTGGGACTGTCCCGGCTGACATCTGACTCTCTGCCTCATTTCCACTGCACAGGCATGTTGGGTAAACCCGGCTAAAAGAGAAGTTCCTTTACCTAACCCTGTTTGCCTCCCATGTCCAGGGTGTGTAGAAATTAGGCACAAACCTGATACATTAACATAAGGTTGCTTGCTGAGCAATAAAAGTATCAGCTGAAAAAACTACATATATAATGCAGCAAAGTTATTCCAGGCTTTTAAATTAGTTTTGTGAAATTTAATTCTCATATAAGCATTTTTTAAAACCCATAATGGAATTTCATAGAGCTAACAGCTTAGTCAGAAAAATACTTTGACTGAAAGAGCTCTGGGAATCAAAGTCTTTCAGGATCATTTCTAAAAGGAGATGTATGCACACAGTAGGTATTAGAAAATGAAACAATGAAAAATTCTGCTGTTTCAATATGCAATATATATATAAAAAAAAATCACATTTTCCTAAGGAATGAGTGCACATGGATAATGTGTGTGTGTGTGTGTTCCTGTACACTGATGAGCCAAAACATTACCACTCCCATGTGACGTGTTTCCTATACATGTGTGTTTCCATACACTAAAGGTCTGGGATATATTAGACAAAAATTCGGTACTTGTAATTTATGTGTTGAATGTATAAGAAATGGACAGGGCTAAAAATCTGACTGACAAGGGCTAAAACATTATAGTTAGCCGACTGGGTTAGAGCATCTCTGAAATGGTATGGCTTGCAGGGCCCCCCTGGTCAGCCATGGTGAGTACCTGTTAAGAGTGGTCCGAGGAGGGAAAAACCACGTTCTGCTGACAGGGTGATGTGCAGTCAACACTCATCGATGTGAGTCAATGCTGTCCTGTGTAGTACAAACCAACAGATACTGTGGCATAACTAGCAGATAATTTTGATGATGGCCAGCCAGTTAACTATATAATTAAACAACCAATATTATTAACATGCAAGCTGCTTAAGGCAAGGGGTGATGCAGTGATTGGCACTGTCGCCTCACACCTCTGGGACCTGGGTTCAAGCTGACAGCAGGGTTCCATATGTGGAGTTTGCATGTTCTCCCCATGTCATTGTGGGGTTTCCTCCACATGCTCTGGTTCTCCCCCACAGTTCAAAAACATGTTAACACTAAATGGAGTTACCAAATTGCCCATAGGTGTGCTTGCGTGACTGGCATGGGAAAACATTTTAAAATGAATTTGAGAAAGCACTTCTTTACACAGTGTGTAGTTAGAATAGTCTTTCTGCTAGTGTAGTGCAAGCTAAAACCCTGGGCTCCTTTGAATCAAAGCTCAATAAGATTTTAACTCAGCTATTAGTTCTCCCCAGATGAGCCTGATGGGCTGAACAGCCCCGTCATTTGTAAATTTCTTATGTTCTTATGAGTGAGCCCTGTGATGGGTTGGCACCCCTCCCTGGTTTGGGCCCCAGACCCCCCGTGACCCTGAATAGGACAAGCAGTTTTCTAAAATAGATGACTAAGCAATTGTCTAGCAACATAACTCTTACCTAGTATTATATTCAAATACGCCCACGTTTTAAATGTCACCTTCAATATATTACTGATAAAGAGATCGCAAAGCCTGTTTAAAGGGAGGGAAAGAGTGGGTGTTTCACGATCCTTTAATACAGACTCATTAACCCCATTATCTCTAGCCAATTTCCCACTGATGCTGAAATTGGCCTCATTATAAGGTAAGATCCATTTTGAAGTGTGAGTGGCATAAAACTGAATGATTATTGAAATTTCCTCATATAGATTTTGAGAATTGCTGTTATACACTATAACTTGTTTTCAGTTCAGTCACACATATTTTTCTTTCTTGTTGATTTCATTTTCTGCTGTGATTTTGCTGAACCATATGTTAACTCTGTCAAGTAAAAAGGTGTGAGATTTGCACCCTCCACCCCCGCCCCACACCACCTTCCAATTAACCAGCCCTAGGCCTATGAATTTTACATGCAGTTCATATTGGTTTAAAGCTCCTCTTTTTACCTGAGTTTAGAACATTTATGATACGCCAACATAGGATCATTTGTATTGATTTTTTTTTTTTACATTTTGTTGTATTTAATGTATAATTCACAACACTATAATAGGTTTGCTTGTGCAGTATAACCCAGAGGAATGGATGCATGTTAACAATGGAGTGAGCCTCTATTTACATAAAATGTCAGGGAATGAATCACACTCTTCATGAACAGATTTCAGTCAGAATTTTTGTAAAAAATAAGGAAAAAATACAAAAAAAATATAATATAAGTTGGTACATATGCTGAAAATCGTTTTTTTTAACTTTGTAAATGTTGTAAAAGCGCAATAAAGATATATAGCAGATGAGAAGGTTTTTAGTCCATAAATTGAGAGAGGAAAATGTATGAAATCAGAAAGGAATAATAGCCATTTACATGGGCATTTTTGTAGAACAGTTCCATAGTGCATAGAACTTATCCATCACAAAATACACACTCAAAACACTAATACACAGGTCTTTGGACTGTTAGTGCATTCAGATGTCCCCAAAAAAGAGTGTGGGGGGTAGATTAGGTACTCAGTTGATTGCAGTCGTATAACATTCATAACAACATACTAGTTGCTATATCAGGCCAAAATAAAAACATGAAACTGGACTCGTTACATTGTGAGCTATTTGGCTTGTGAATGTGCACGACTGAGCTCTAGCTCTGAAATAGTGTGGGAGTCTCAACTCAACTGGGAATATGGACTCAGTTTTTTGCCTTTTCCTCCATTTCATCCTCTCTACTTTGGACATCAAGAGGAATAACATACCAGATATGACTGGTGAACGGTTTCTTTTATTTTCAGAAGGGTGCAAACTTCTCCACAGTTCCAGACACAATATTTCACAAATATATATAGTTCCATAGAAAAAAACACATTAAAAAGTGCTGGTTATTTTAATATTCCCATTGTTTCCTTTATCTTGATATCGCTATGACAGCACTTTACCAAATGTTTCGAAGGACGAATCCCTTGAGCCATACTTATCAAGCATGAATGAGCAAGCAATGGTTTCCCGGTTGCTATGAAAAGGCCATGGCAGCATTGTGATGGCTCCAGTTTGTTGACCCGCATTGTTAACGGGCATCCCCAGTGATGGAATCATTCACATCAGCAGATGTCAAAGGAAAGTTGGGGGTCAGTTGAGCTTCACTCCCCCTCTGGCCCAGGGTCATCCAACTAGTCACAGTATGCAAATTGATGAATCAGGTACATACACTGTAGCTCAAATTGCTTCAGATAAACTTCAGCTATCCAAATACTAACCAAGCAAACAATGTAGGTTGCCCTGGTTAAGAACATTATTGAAGCAAATAATTTAAAGGCACCGTATGGTTCGGTGACCAGATAATCCATGTCACGGAGGACACTTTAAGCTACTTCAAGTTTTACAAACTACTTTACAAAACTGAAAGGCTCCTGTGCTTTGCTGAAAAGTTCAGTTCTTCTTGTACTTTGACTGATTTGTTTCTTGGATTGAAAGACTCATTTGGCTATTTCACATAAATAATAGTGACACTGTATGATTATAGGAGACCAATCAGGACACAGTAAGAACTCAGTGCTTAAATGAAATCCAGGTCATTTTAATTGAAATGCTAGATCTGGTTACCATACCATATGACACAAGAGGGAGGACCAAAGCTGTCTGCTGTGCACTTTCACCTCTAGGAAGACATCAACATGCAGAGTGACTCTTTCTTGTAAAACAATAAGGATTTCAGTTCTTTGGAGTTTTAATCAGATATGAGTAAAAGGTTTCAGAATGAAATGTGTGTGAAGAAGTATAATTTGTTTTCAAGGGTTTTCTCCTCGCTAATCTCGATGAGCCATTTCTCTGAATTTAAGTTTGTATTCTGTATGTTTGTGTTTCTGTGTATATGTATGTGTGTATGTATGTGTCAGACATTATCAGTGGCACACAGATAGCATTGTGTCAACCAAGCATCGCTCAGAAGTATCTCCTTGCCATAGTTTTGAAGATCTGTGCCAGCAAACAAACAAATGAGTTATGCCTGCCGCCACCCCCGCAGGTAAATCATTCCCAGAGTAGGTCATCAGAGCGTGTCTTAAGCAGAAAAAGACCAGCAAATCTCCACTCAGGTATCCAAAGGGGAATTCTTCTGGCTTCACACTCAAGGACTTGTCTCGACCATTTGTTTGTATACAAGACACCCTCGGGCAACGTGGGTCTGTTTGGACAACAAATAGCTTGTTGCATCCCAGTAGCCACCAGGGCTTTGTACGCAGCTCCCCGACATCCTGGGCATGTAGCAATGTCGTCAGTGGCTATGAACTGGAGAGAAAGTATCAAGGAAACCACCTGCGAGATAAATCAAGTGATGCATAGTATTATTCTTCACACTGACCTGTTTTGTAGCCAAAAGAGTCTACCTTGGTCACTGAGCCTGAAGACTGGTATTCTCTCCTGGTTCGTCGCATTTTATATGAGTAGTTCTAGCAGATCATGTGCAAATTGATGCAAATTGTGAAATGTACTGAAAAGTATATACCTTGCATGGATTAGCAGGTGCTAATCTAACTGAATTCTCCTCCATTCAATTTGAGCGTAACATGTCCGTAACTAAATGTAGTTAATTTTATATCCCAGGGCGTATGTTTAAAATTGCAATAAATGTAGCACTCTCTCGTGGTGAAGATCGACACATCACACATCCTGCTCCTCAATGTCCACTCACTAAAATACACTGTAAACTTATAGTAAATAATTCAGAAAAGCCAGCCTTTATTTCACTGATGAGAAAAATAAACAAAAAAAACAAAGAAGCTTGATATTTAGGGTAGCAAACAGATGAAATAGACCAGGGGATTATTGGAGGATAGAACAGATAATGCCTTTATACTCCCTGCCTATAATGGGGGG
Source organism: Mormyrus lacerda (assembly GCA_015163995.2). Classification (NCBI taxonomy): domain Eukaryota; kingdom Metazoa; phylum Chordata; class Actinopteri; order Osteoglossiformes; family Mormyridae; genus Mormyrus; species Mormyrus lacerda. The sequence continues at coordinate 21,395,671 of JAABNX020000017.1, read as the reverse complement.
GGAGGAAAAACTACAACATATAAATACGTATGAGCAAAACTGTGAGAACTCTGAGAACTAGCACAGGGCTTCTGGCATCTCTCTCAAACAGACAGAACTTACTTTATGCACAAACCCAGCCCTTCCCTGAAACACCCACATTACCCAGTTCTTGACAGATACATGAAATGAGCTATACTCAATTGTATGGTTCCATTACTATAAGTTAGAGTTGACAAATCAGAGCAATACAATATGACCATGTGATTAATATGATGAATTAAGAAAAGGATGGATATTCTATGTAGTTTCTTATTATATTGAGAAATGTTTGACCAAATCTAATGGATAGAGTATGGATAAATAAAATTGAAAATGGATAAGTAAAACTGAAAAATAAAAAAGATTTGAAAAAGTAGTCATTTCATTTAGTTTGCATGCAATGTGCAAAGCCAGGTAACATAACATGATTTTACTCTCATGGGAGTTTTACTTACACAAAAGTGTTCTGTGGGCAGAATGAAAAATCATTGGTTCAGAAGGATAACCAATCAGATAGTAGAGTAGGTGGGTCCAAGTAACTAGAATTAAGTGATCAGTGTTTACACAGCAAGGAACAGCACACGACAATGAAATGTGTCCTCTGCATTTAATTCATATGTGACATTGTATCATTGCAGGGGACAGCTAATTCACCACCAGGGAGCAGTACCTTGCTTAGAGTACCTTAGTGGCACCTTGCTGGTCAGAGATTTGAACCAGAAATATTTCAATTACAAGTATACTACCCTAATCAGTAGGCCACCACTACCCCAGAGGATACAGGATGAACCAATAAGTTGTCTTGGTCCCACCTCCTCTAGGTGATTGGACCAACCTCCTCTACAATATGATTGTTTATCTCTTTGAACCAGTAATTTTTTGTTCTGCCCTCAGAACATTTTTGTATAAGTAAAACTTCTACAAGCTGATCAATCATAAGAGTAAAACCACTGACATGTGAAATCTATAACACTAATTATCAATTACAATAGCACCTGTGGTGAATTGCCATTATGTATTAAGCAATTGAACAGTCAGTTCTTGAAGCTGATATGTTAGAAGTAAGAAAAATTGGCAAGCATAAGGATCTGAGTAAATTTGACAAGGGCCAAATTGTAATGGCTAGACCACTGGGTCAGAGCATCTCCAAAACAGTAGAAGAAAGTGGATTGTTCTGATGAGCCACATTTCCTGATACAACAAATGGATGGCCAGGTGCATGTGTGTCATTTACCTGGGGAATAGAGATGGCACCAGGATGCAATATTGGAAGAAGGCAAGTTAGTGAGGGCAATGTGATGCTCTGGGCTCTGGTCTACTGGGGAACCTTGGGTCCTGGCATTCATGTGAATGTTACTTTGATGTGTACCACCTACCTAACCATTGTTGCAGACCCAGTTCACCCCTTCATGTCCCTTTTCCACACCTTAATCATCACGTTCGCTAAACATTTCTTGAACTAAAAAATTGTTGGAATGGTGAGCCTGGAATCTAACTCAGCAGCAGCAGGAGAGTTGGCAGCCCAGATTGCCCAGCAGCCCATCGCAGAATGTGCTCACACACACAATGCCAGTGTGTTTTGGACTAAAGGAGGAGACCCAAGTTCCCAGAAGAGATCTTCTCAAACAGAAAGGGAGCCTGATCACCTGTTTTTTTTCTTAATTTTTTTCTGTCTCTGCACCTTTCTATGGCTTGGTGTATTTATTAACGCTGACTCTGGAGTTGAGGAAAAAGATCAATACCCATTCCCCAGTTATATCCTCCTCTATCATTCACGGATTTGAAAAATAAATGAATATCCTCTGCAGACACATTTCCCATCCGGCTCATACAATATCTGATTTGCACTTTTTTTTTTATTTTGCAACCATCCCATACTGAAAAGTAACCCTATTACTCTGACCTTTTAAAAAAATAGCACACACAAGGACAGCTCCAGCATTTGAGTAATTAAAATGCCACTGGATAGTTTCCTACAGATATTTTAATGCTTAAAACAGGATATGCCTCAATGTTAGTGTTATTGATTACAGTTTAGTACTCAGTTTTCTGAATTCTGTCATTTGGCAGAAACCCAAAGTACTGGATAACACGGCATAGAAGGTCAGTAACACCACTCTAAAACACAACAATGCCCCCTCATTCATAATGAAGCTACGTTAAAGAACAATTCCAAATTATTCATTGATTTGTATTACCTTATAATGCACCTTAATGTGTTCATGTTCTTACAATCTGTTTCCACAACAAATAGCAGGTATGTGATATGCAAGGAGATGTGTTAGACTTTAGGTCTTTTACCTGCCCAGCACAGTACTGTAAGCTTTCAGCTCTACAAGATAAAGGGCTACTTAGATCTAAGCAGCACTAAAAGTAATCAATGAAGATGCTATATTTAAAACATGCATTAAAGACTACAGCTTTTACATGGGAGCTAAAATAATCATCCCAAGTCTCTAAGATATTGACCTCGTCTGGAAATCCAACTGTGTTCTTACCTAGCACAGGCTCGTGGTGAGCACGGAACGCGGCATTGAGCAGCAGCTAGGGATGCCAGTCCAGCAGAGGGCACACTCTCACAGAGTAGGGACACTCATTTACTAAAATGCATGTTTTTGGACAAGGGAAGAACGAAGACAACCTGCACCTACACAGATGACACTCATTCAACAGACATAGCTTGTATAGGATATGTTGTTGTTTATCGTTAAATGTTTGTTTTCTGTTTTGTTTCATCTCCAATAAATTAAACCTGATGTCTTACCTGTGTCCACATCCAGTGATCCCTCAAGCTGACCCCATGCCCAAACAGACCCAGCAGAGTTTGCTCATCTCAGAATGAGATTTACTACTAAATTATACGGGAATTGGGTTAGCATTAGTATTCTGGAAACATACCTCAAGAAACATTAGAAAAACACTTCATGTTTATTCAATCTCACGTGTGTGTGTGCGTGTGCGCATGTGTGCATGGGGGGGGGGGACATGTATATTTTATATTGAGGGGACCAAATGTCCTCACAATATGATAAAAATCTTTTTTTTGCACATGCTTGTTATATCCCCACAATTTTATAAAAAAAACTGTGGTTGCAATTAAAAAAATTAAAATTCCAAAAAGCATGTATTTTGTTTGGTTACTTATGGTTAAGGTTAGGGCTGGCTGCTGGGTAAGGTTGTTTTTTCCATAGAAATGAATGGTGAGTCTCTACAATAATATGAATACAAATGTGTGTGTGTTTGTGATAATTTTTGAAGTCCCCACAAAGATCTGTGAATACAATCAAAAAAGCAACAATGCCGAAAGTCTCGTATTCTGTTTGGTTACTTACTGTTCAGGTTACGGCTCGGTAAGGGTTAAGGTCGTCATGTTGGGATTATATGTC
>JAABNX020000017.1:21353672-21365746 GCA_015163995.2 Mormyrus lacerda | reverse complement strand
ACAGCGTCGGGGGTGTGGGGGGGCGTGGGGGGGCATGGGGGATCCCCTCACACCCCTCCCTTATAGTCTTGCTCTACTTCCTTTTAACAGCGGCTATTTTACTTTGCGTAGTGTCAAAATTGAAATCACCTGCATTAGTTGCCCTTTTATCAGCATTCTAGACCTGTCAACCCATGATCATATGGTCAAAAGTTCGAATCTCAGGGTTGGCAGAGTGATGGGGTTAAGCAAGGGCCTTATACCACAGTTATTCCAGGGACTGGCTGACCCAAAATAAAAGCGTCCACTAAATAAAGGTAATGTGATTTGTTACATTACACCAGGGATAAGACGAGTGTCATAGCTGCAGTGCTGCCAGTTCCTCCATTTGGGCTTGGCTGTGTCAGGTGGGGGGTTGGGTTTGTCGTCTATTACCTGACGGCTAGTGGCCGATGGACATGCTGCTTTGATGTGGGTAGAAATAAAGAGCTTGGTGGACTGGACTAGATTTGAGTTGCTGGGACGCTGCGAATAGATTTTTTTATTGGAGGTTGAGTGACAGGGGTGCTTACCAGAGGCCCGTTGAGGCTTTGGGATGGCATGTGTAGCCTCTGATTGGTTGGTTTCTGTCTGTGCTCTTTCCTCCCTGCTTCACATTAAGGATCTTATGTATGTAAATGAAATGTAGCCACAATGATAACTGTGCATAAAGCAGTATTCACACTTGGCTCAGTTGCCCTATATCATATCACCTGGGCACGGTTCACCCCCCACCCCCAATTTCTCCGCTGGTCTGCACTCACATTGCACTTAAAAATCCAGACACACTTCTGTCTTCACCGTGCAACTTTTTGTCTTGAAGAAAACATAGGAAGGAAAGTGTTATTGCATAGCACAGTGGAATTCACGATTAATGCCCTTTTTGTGGCTTATTAGGATTTGCTTTGGGTGCAATGACACACGAGTATGCAACACAGCAATTTTCATTAAATCATGCTGCACATATAGAGTCCCATACTTTACTGAATATCTCAGAGTTCTTGTGTGCTGCATGCAGATTTTTCTGGACACTCTCAGTAGCTAAGATTTCCAGCAAACACTGCACCTCTGCTGTAGACCAAAGTGATCCCTTTGCCGACACGTTTCTTATATGTTTGGTGCTAACCGATCTGTACACCCTACCTGATCTGTACACACTCACTGATCTGAACATCCTACCTGATCTGTACAATCTACCTGATCCTTTCCTACCAGGTCCAGTTCATGTATAGTGTACATGTGAACATGTGTGTGCCTGTCGCTTCATTGACGTAATATCTGTGTTCCGTGCTCAGGCAGGGCTAGTGGTCACTGGATACATATCATGCCCAAGTCCAACTGAACCGTGCCTCAGCCTGGGCAATAGTCAAATGAACTAGACTTCTTGGTCAAAGATGCTCAAAGAAGCATGGTATAGATCATCTAGTGTGAGTAAAATATGATCTACGCAGGGTAGGTTAAGGCTTCTTAAAAACATTCTGCTTTTTAGCGAGATATCAAAACTTATAGCATTTTCTAAAACCTTTCTGCTCACTAAGTTGAAGCATTAATTATTAAATCAGTAGAGCCAAGTCTACTCCTGTGTTGTTTTTGTAAGTTTCTTTGTGGTGAATTGTTGTTGTGCCAACATGCCCAAATGAGGCTGTCTGCACAGTGAAAACAGAGCTATAGGGAAAAGCGGCTACAGGGAATAGTGCAAACAAAAAGGGGTATGGGGCTGAACGAAGGTCACCAGGCATGAGTGTCTCTCTGGGGAAGGTGGTGTGGAGGACAGATGGATGGCAGAAAGGAATATGAACCGAATATGAGTTAAAATATAGTAGAGGAAATGTTAACCATAAGAACGAATGGGGAAATTACATATAAAATAAACAAAATACGAACTGGGCCATGCGTGAAAAGGCCCAGAACTGCAGGTCGGTAACCAGACAAAACCGGGCTGGACCTCATACAGCGATTCTGAATAAATAGTGAGGGCTCCTCATGTGCAGTCACCAGACACCAGCATAACAACGGCTCCTCCATCTTACTAAACGAGCTTGATGGGCCGAATGGCCCCCCAAACGAGCTTGATGGGCCGATTGGCCCCCCAAACGAGCTTGATGGGCCGAATGGCCCCCCAAACGAGCTTGATGGGCCGAATGGCCTCCTCTCGTTTGTAAATTTCTTATGTTCTTATGTATCATCCCCACCCCTAATATACACCATTGTTATATAGTACTGTATCTGCACGATGGATCACCTCTTCAATGGAGATGTGCGTAGGTCAAATGGCCTGCTCTTCCAGCCGCCCCTAGCGTCATGTCCAGCCTGGGAACACTAGTTTCGATTTTCACAGGCATTCAGGAACCAGGGCATTCCAGAGCCACACCGCGACGAGAGACTAGTTGCGGTGCAATTCGAGCTTAATTCAATTTTCCTCTGCTGAAGGGTCAGCTCGGTGAACATGTTGCCCTGGTTGGAGATCAGCAGTGACGTAAACCCAAAGAGACACTTATTTACCGTTGACACAGTTTACATCCTTATTTATCATGTGCTAATATTTCACTAGCATGTCTGTGAGGATCACCATGTCATGTTAGCATTATACGCTACTGGAATTAGCATTACGAATCCATTCTGTTCAGCTGTTCTATAGTAAGAGGATATTTTCAAGTTCTGAGATATCGGGAATGCATCGATACATCACGATGTGCGATATTTCTAATGATGAATAATATATAGAACCTTTTTTCCTTCAGATAATCCATACATACCAACACAGAATGCTGGCATCTCTGTGCATTTCAACTAATCAGTTGGTGGTGACGCAACCAGCTCAGCTTAGTCACACTGTCGGCTTGCATAATTTACAATGGAAAACCGTCTCTTTGTGGTTTAGTTTGAGCTCGGCTTGGTGCCATGTGTACATGGTTTTCAAAGGATTTCGGTACTCCATTCATTCGAGCCTTGAACTTTATATTCCTTGGTAGTTGCTAGAACTCTGCAAACTCCTGAAAATTGTGACGAATTATCAGTGCGATGACACCTGAGGTACTGACATTTTCAGCCACTTCTGTTTGTCAGGCTCCCCTAATGCCTCAGCTTGTACTCCAGACTGTCAAATCAGTTCCTGCTCCCTGATATCTCTGGCTGAGCACAATATGCTTCCTGAGAATGTGATTATGCTTATTACTGTTACCATTTAATTAAGACTAATTAAATGTTGTGATCCATCACATCTTCTCATCTCTGAAAAAAAGTTTTAGAATTTGTTTGGAAAGCATCCACCTTTTATTTCAAACTTTACATTCTTTAAAGCGTTCATTTCCTATTGGAGCACACACTTTCTATTCAGCATTTACACAGTAAACATTCATTTGCAGGGGATGATTTGGTTCAAATTGCCATTTTTTCCTTTATGAAAGCAGTTATGGCTCAGTAACGTTCTTAAGTGTTTGCTCCCGCTTCCTCTCACACAAGCATGCACACATTTACATAAACAGGGTTTTGATGTAAACCTTTCTTAAGATTTCCGTATAGGTATGTAAACGCCCAGTTAAAATCAGGTCTGCGCTGAAAGGGGTAGATCACATTTGCTAAAAAGAGGCTGTGGAAAAATGAAGGCTATTATATATTTGCATGTGCAGCGCTGGGACTGTGGATTAGCAAGAAGTATCTCCTTTGTCATAAGATCAGCTGATTCCCCCACGCTGACTAGTTCCCTCTGGGGTAATACTACACTGAGGAACAACACTACTCTTATCGGCAGACAAAACACTTTGCGTTCCCCATGGATTTCCCGCCTGCCTCTCTGCATTTATTGTTTCTGTGAGTGCATATGTGTCAATGGCTGGTGCTTGTTTTTTTTCAGTTGGTGCAAACCGATGAGTAAGTGGGCTGGACGGAGCGTACCTTGGCTCTGGAATCAGCTGGGACCGTGAAATCATCGTCGTACCTTTCAATTTCAATGTCATTTAGGCTACGGTTCAATTTGTTGTATAATTCACTTTGCACCTGGCACACTAGTATAGTACTCTCACTTTTGTGTACAAACTGTGCTGGGAATACCGCTCAATTATTAAAAATGTAAGTATAACTAAGGCAAGACATTTGTCTGTTACTAATTTTAACTTAGCAGAAGCTCATGAAGGAAAATGGATAATAATTTAAACCATTTGGCAATAGGATTGACTGGCAAGATGCTTTCTGGTTTTTCCTAAGGAGGGAATAGTGACACCTAGTGCTGAGTATTTAAGTCTTTTTAAAATTCATTGAAATATTTGAATTGAATAGTGTACCATATAGTATATGAATTCTGCCTAAAAAAGAATGAATTAAAATATGAATTAATTATTTGATTAAAATGCATAGCATATTTCTGCTGTCTTTTACTTCACAGAACACCAAGCAAGGTCTCCAGAAATGAATACTACCACCACCACCACCACCAGTACCACTACTACTACTACTACTAATCACAAATATTAATAATTCTAATAATTATTATTATTATTATAGTTAATTCTTGAAGTTTTAAAAACACATCATATACAACTTTTCTTCCATTTCATGGTGAACTCAAAGTGTGAGTGAAGCCTGGGTTCAGAAAGCACTGAATGTGCCAGCTTTGCAGAATTCCTCCCAGCCTTATTGTCCACCAAAAGCAGATCTGCACAGTAAACCTAAGCTAGTCCATACTAAACGAGTTGTGCAATCCTAATACCTCAGTGTCTTGAATATCTGTGATTACTGAACAACAAAATTATGTTTTTTAAATTATAATTGTGCTAGGATTTGCCGCAGGTGTCTGGATCCGATGCAGGGCCACCTTCCAGGACAAACCCTGCATTTACGTATCACCCTTTCATTATCTCCTGGTGGTGGGGCAGGGCTCATAGATGTCTCTCTGCCACCCCCTGCAGGTAGACTGAGGAATCTTGATATCACTAGAATCCCTTGAATCACTTGTTCTACTGTTTTACCTCCTTCTTGCTGGATTTGCTAAATCATATAATGACCAACTTTAATCCTCCCTTCTTATATACAGCTAGCAGCTGCCCTAATCAGTTTCCTGGATCAGCTCCTTCAGTGTCTTGGCATCATTTAATGGCATCAGATGTTCAGCAGATGTTCCCACACAGCATCGATGACCCACCAACTGTGGGTAACTGATGGTTCTCCATCTACTTTTAGTTCTGTGGGTATTGTGGACCATCCCACAATGGCAGCTCTCAAGTCAGAGATAGTGATGATTTCATTAGGAAATGTAGCTGCTGAATAAGATCTACTTTCATCCTATCCTCCAGTCATTTTCAGGAAGCCTGACTGTCCCAGCCTCCTGGTAGCCTGTGTGACCTTTCTTTGCTTCACAAAGTGAGTCAGCTATACTTGTAGGAGGTGGCGGTCTTTGTTTGCCTTGACTCTGCACATCAGTGCCAGTCGAAACTAATGTGGTGCTTTTGCAAGCTTGACCACCGCTGCCCACTTCCCTCTGCAAACTTCACCGCCCAGTTTCACTTTGTTGGCATTTTGCAAAGTCGGTGGCCCTTCGGAAGGTGGCCCTAGGTTTGTCCAGCCCTGCTGCACATCTCCAGCACTTTCTCTGGCTCACAAAGAACCTGATTGCGCTGCCACCTTTGTCAGTCAGTCTCCTCCCTTGCTCCGCCAAAATGTGTCCTCCCTTATCATCCAGCAGCCTGGCAGTCACAAGCTGGCTACTATGATTCCTACATCCTGGCTATTTCTGTTAAGACCACTGCTTTCCTCTTTTTTCTTGAGAAGACTGAGCATACATGAAGTGGCCTCCCAATCCAAGACCAGCTCTTGTCTGCATCATCTGGGTGCTTCCACCTACAGTAGCAACAGCTGCTTCCTCTGCTTTCCATGCATCACCCGTTCAGGCCTGGGCAGCCCTCACAACCTAGTAATAATAAATTTAAAACACGCTACTCATTGTGATACTCATGTAGCGGGAAGCAAGACATTTAATGTGGGTCAAGTGCAAACAACAAAGTTGTGCTGTAGACCACCTGCTGCAGCAGCCTCCCCCGATACAGGAGGTCAGCAAGAAGGAGCTGCTGGCAGCCCGTTCCAGCACACTGGAGCTTGTAGCCGCTAAAACTGAGCCGCTCGGATGACCCTGGCCTCTCACAAGGCCAGCTGGGGCTGACAAGGATATGCAGTGGCTGGCCAGTTGCTTAGCCTGTCCCTTATGTGCTGACCTCGGGTCGCTGTCCATGGCGCAGGCCCTCCACTGGTGCTGAACGGACAGCAGCTGGCCCAAATGCTTTGTCCTGTTTCTCCACTTCTAACGGCCTTCTCAGGTCCACATATAGTATAACAGGCTTCATATGTTCATACTTCCATTTTCAACCCCTTTTAAGTCTCCACCCAATTGACGGTATCAGAAAAAGCACACCTACATTATGCCCTCTTTTATCTATTTATTCCTACGAGTGAATACTGCTGTGTCGTTGTGTGAAAAGCTATGCTGTAGGTCCACTGGGCTACAAGGCAGATGCTAATTATACAGCCGCAAGTGAGAGAAAAGAGGCTAACTAAGTATCTTGTCTAACCCAAGGATTAATTTCTGACATGGGGCACATTTTTCCTGCAGATAGATATTTGATCAATAGTATTTTACACACGTGCATCATTACTGCCTGTGTTTAAACCAGCTCCGTTTCTGTGCAAGTCCCAAAACAGAGGGGCAGCAAGCCACTGTCATATATAATGTGATCCAGGCCGGGAAATGTCATTTTAAATGAGCATTTGTGCACAACTCAGCAAAGAAACGCTTAAAGCGCACAGAGTAGGAGGCATATCCTTTAAGGAGGCTTAATGTGAGAGTCCCTGGGCTCCGGGAGAATGGGCAGTTCTGCTCAGCACTTCAGTCCAACAAGAATTTTAATCTCCGTGTTTCCTTTGTTGCTCTATTGCTATTGTTTCTATTTGCATAACAAAAACAAACATTAAAATAATGTTCTGATGCTTTCAGGTGACAGTTGAGAAAGTAGTGTCAGCCAGTCACAGTGGCCCATAATGACATCACTCTGCCGGGATTTGAGGAGGTATCTTTCCGATCATGTCCTTGCTGAACCTCTCATAACCCCAGAGTTATAATTATCAGTTGGGTCTAACCAATAGTTCATCTTATGTGTTTTTTACTTATGATATTGATATTATTCTATTGCAATTGCTTGCAAGTTACAACTTTACACGTTCACACTTTGGGATGTGACACGTGTTCCTGTAAGCAACATATGCTGTCCTTGTAGGGAATGAAAGCTGGAGAGGCTTGCTAGTTAAAGGTGATCACAGAGCACTATTATTAGCGGAGTTATACTTAACTATAAATAGCGCAGAGGTACTTAATTAAATTTGTTTCCTTCCTACTGCTCTATGGGCTATTTTATAAAAAGCATCTTTGACATGAAGTCCTCCCCCATCAGTATCAGCTGAGTATCAGCTTCTTGCTCAGCACAGGTCATTCAGCCATGGTCAGCTGTGCCCATAAAGCAACTGGAGGTGTAGTGAAGAGGACTTCTAGCCCGGTTTCACTTCCAGAACTTACTGGCTGAAAATTCTGCTCTGCAAAGCTGGATGCTTCCTCCATAACCGGTTCTACAGCATGCCAGACATAAAGGCATAATATCTGGAATAAAATAAAGGGCCACCAGGGATTCATTATTCATTAATTTCCTGTAGTTCCAAGCATCACTCCTACATCATAAACAGACACATCCTGCCCTGCTCGCTCAAGCTTATTAGACTGTGCTCAGATTGGTGGTGATCTAGACAGCTTTATAATTCATCTGAATTACCTCACTCGTCCACTGTTATCTGACACTTAATGAAGGGGAGAGGAACAGGAGCAGAAAACATCAATTCATGCATGCTGGAGGAAGCTGCAGTCCCAAAGAAGGGCAATTGGAGATCTCACGCTTCTTAACTTTAATGGGATGTAAAATGCACAAGACCCCTCACTGACAGATAATAACATGCGACTGCATCTAAAGCAAGGGCAGCACAACCCCAAGTCCTTTGTGCCGGGGCACAGCACATTTGCCTGGCGGAGGAGCGATGGGGGCGGGGTGGAGGGGCTCACCCCAAGAAATACACAGGCTCGTTGCTACAGCAATCATTTGTGTGCTTGTCTTTCTTTCAAATAGGAACCCAGCTGAATCAATGCACATTGAACTCCTTTATTATTTCAGGACATGCACAGAACCAATTAGTTACTCGTTAAGGCAAGGCAGGTGGTGCGCTAATAAGAGCTAATGACACACCTTCTCATGGGAAGGCACGTTGTACTTCAAAGGGCGTCCGAACGGCAGTACCACACGTGCATCGCATCATATTTGTTTGACGAGGATAAGTGTTGGGGAAGGTGCAATTTCTTAACCTAGGCCTGTGTAACCTTTGCATAACTGGCCACCATGTGCCATTGTGACACAATGTCCTTATACAATGTCCCAACCTCCTATTTATCTGTAGCCGTCATTGTGTGTTTCTGCATCAATCATCTCCTGTTACCTGTTGTGGTTTTAACTGTTATTATTAAAGTCTAGAACAATGCAGTGCATATTTAATAATAGTATTTACTCTGTATTCTTGTGATATTCGTGTAACAGTAATTTGCAGTTTTGCAATGCACTTTTCTTGAATATAGTAATTACACACGTCAGAAAGAATCTCTGTTGTCTTGCTCAGCCCCTGGAAGTTCCCTTTTCTTCAGATTGACAGCTCTCTGAAATTGCTTTGACAAAAGGTCAAAGTGTTAACCTGGGAAGAACATACACTCGTGCTATTCTGATAAAATAGAACAAGAAAAATCCAGACTTGAGAAGAGCCTTTTTATCTCTCATTTGATTTTACGCAAAAGTGACAAAAACAGCAGCACAGACCAAATATTTGTTTTGAAGTCTTGGCTCCCTCTGGTTTGCCACTGCTTGTTTTGAAGTAGATCAGTGAAAAGATTTAAACCAAGAAAATGAAAAAAAGATATCAAGTCCTCATGTCGGCATGTGTCTCCCCCTTGGGACAGTGAATCGGAAAGGATGTAAATGTAACAGATGAGAAATGGGATGTGACACTGAGACCTATTGCAGAATGGCATTTATAAAACACTTCCTGGAGGTGCACAGATACTACAAGGTGTGAGCTTAGTCACGGTGCTCTTTGGGCTTTGCTCTCTGTAGTGTTTGTAACGTACACTCCCATACTTGGCCGAATCACCGTCCCCCTGCTCCAGTAAGAGATCAGAGGAAACATAGGGATCAAGCTGTTTAGGTGCTTCACATCTTGTTAAGGCTCAATGCTGACTCCTAAGTTTGTTAATTCTCAGATTCACCTGCCAAAACATGGTTCCTCTTCCTGTTCTACACATCAAACTAAGCAGTAGCTTGTATGGGACTCTAGAGAGTCTGGGAAGTTGGAGGCTTTGGTTACTTTTTGCAGGGAGTTTTCAATTTCCATTTAATAAGCCTAAGAGATGAGAATTAACTTCATGGTTTGGTACCAATGTACTTATTTTTAACATGCGAGACTGTTTGGGCCATTTGTGGGCTAGGAAGGCTTATAACAAAGATGCAATAGATTGCAACTACATCAGTCAGGGTGTCTCTATGGCTCCATGTGGCAAGCAGCTAAAGAGAGGAGAAGACCAGTTATTATACTGGGGTGTTGGCAGTGGAAAACATAAGAAACGAAGAGACATGTTGAAAAGAATTGAAGGCTCTGGAAAAAAATCCACCACCTGACGAGCAGAGTGGCCCCTCAGGCGAGATGAAATGCATTATGCATGAAAAAATGACAGCTACATATGTCTGCTCAAGTGACACGTCATAACTATGCCTCAAAGCATTCATTCTTAAGATTCTACTAATTAGTAAGAGAAGATATACTTAAAATAAATTCCACAATAAGAAATAAATCTGTTCCCAGCCCTTGATATTAAAGAGGTCGATGATAAGAGCAAAATAAACATAAATAAAGTCTCTGGGGCTAAACAGGCTGACTAGGAAAGAGAAGTAGGGATTACTCAGCGTGCCCAGGAACTTCTTATTTATCTGTTTCCAGAAAAAGGACATCACTAGCATTGCAAAGTGAGTCAGTTAGTACAGAGAAGCTCAGTTCTAAGTTAGTGTCATCTATTACATCTGCTAAATATTACAGCATCGACAATATGGCATTACAGATGTGGGATCCCCAGGTGGGATGGAAGACCACTGTGCTCTTCACTGATGCAGCAAAATACGCACCTATATAAGAACGCACACAAACATGCACTCATGTACAATACACACAAAAATGCACACATGCAGAAATGCACACAGACACACACAGGCATAGAAATGCACGCAAACATGCACACGTGTACAGTGCACGCAAACATGCAAGCGCATAAGAACGCACAGAAACACACGCATATAAGAATGCACACAAACACGTGCATGTGTAAGAATGTACACAAACATGCACTCATAAGAGCACACACGCATAGAAAGGCTCAGTGTTGATACACACATGCACACACACAGAAACACACGCATATAAGATTATATTTGTCAAAGTGTGTTAGCTTAACTATTTCAAAACTGCTCCTAAAGTCACCTCAGTATTTGCAGTAACTATCCAATACACCCATGTATTTTTTAACTCAACCACTTCCCCACTTCCTATGGCTAATCAATACCTCACTGACTTTTAAAACTCATTAAAATAAATTAAGTGAAATGGTTGAGAAATGTAACAAATGAGGTGCTCTTCTAACCGTCCAACAACATATGAGTAACTCTTTAGAGAACAGAAGAAATTCTTATTAGTTTTTACTCTTAGTGTTACTCTTAATTTGCATATGTTCTAAACTGAAATTGTATGCAGATATACTTACTACCCAGAAAAATAACTATATCTATAATGACATGTATAATTATGTAGAAGATAGTTCTGTAAATTCCATATTTTTCATTCAAGCTGGTGTATAATAACCATGATTTCACTGTAACACAACCTTGAAAAAGTGTATTTCTTTCTCCTTCTGCATCAGTTGAAGACATTACCAGCTGCCAAGTGCAGATGGCTGGACTAGTCCCAGTCATTACCTGGTCTTGCCCCTTTGCAAGGCACATTTTGAAAATGCACTGAAATCAAACTAGGAAGATGGCAGCCTTTCCTTGTATGCTGGTTACTATGTCCTTGGTGACTATGGCAATCCTGTGGCACATTTGGATCGGCCCTGACATGTACCACTCAGTGAACTGTTCTGTCACTCTAGGCGGCATGACGCCCCACGTCTTCCAGACTCTGTGTTTAGAAAGTCGATAATTAGTCTCAAGTGGGGAGTCTTACTGCACCAACCGCTGAGATTCACTTCATAATGTGTGTGTTTGTAAAATAAATTTCTCCATTCATTCCACATGGTGTTAAGCTCCTTTGGCTTGGGAGTCGGAAAACTCAGAGTGTTTTGTTAACTTTCCAGCAACCTTGTCCTGATTCATTTTATGTGTATGTTGTAGGGTGGCACTTCCTGTAAAAAGTCATTGCGTGCGTGTGTGTATATATGTGCGTCTGTGTGTGTGTCCAAATGTACCTTATCTTGTGAGGATTAATTGTCCCCACAACGTGATGAATACCAGTTTTTTTTTTTTTTAACCTATTGGGGACTAGGGGGAGGGGGGTCACAGGTTGACCAATATACTGATTATTAGTAATCAGTGTGACCTACAACCGTTACTTGGAACCGAAATACAAAAATAAAATTAAAAAAAATCTTGGTGTGAAAATTTAGAATAGCACAAACTCCAACACAACATTTTGTTGAAATGCCTTTAAGTATACACACATTTTTGTCTATCACATCCCATTTGTAAGTTATGGGTCTGTTTGTCTTTATAACATTTTTGTCAATAACGCTGCCGTGAAGCGTCTGTAAATTGCTGTTTCTGTAACACGACTTTGAATTCTGGACTATAATCGATTAAATTACCACTAATCTGAAATTTTATACTAAAAGTGATTGTACTGACTTTTTTACCTGTGAATTTTGACATTTTTATTGCTTTTGTTGTAGA
>JAABNX020000017.1:21335843-21353572 GCA_015163995.2 Mormyrus lacerda | reverse complement strand
TCCATCAACATATCAAGACGATGGAAAGCAGATATCAGGGAAAGTTCAATCCCAGTATGATGGGAGACTACTGTTGGATCTCGCAAAGATAGACGAATGTACAGTACAAACGTAAAAGCAAGTGTTTCTAACATTTTTGAACATGCTGACATCACTTGCGTGAGTTAAGATAGGTGTATATAAATCTTAAACGACAGCAACATGTAGCTCAGAAACCAGACGTGATAGCTGAATTTTAATTACAGAACTGAAATCAGTGTCAAAAACTGAACTAGAAACACTTCTCAAGTTCTCAGTAGCAAACTATTTTTTTTTTTTTGTTGACCGGTGTTATCTTAAAATACGCAAGCAGCTCCCATCAGTTAACAGATATAAAATTTTTTAACAGGCAAACCAACAGACAGAAAGGCAGGTACAAAGATGTACCCATTTGTACTGGCACCAACCTTACCCAAACTTATAGCTATCACTA
This sequence comes from Mormyrus lacerda, assembly GCA_015163995.2. Lineage (NCBI taxonomy): Eukaryota > Metazoa > Chordata > Actinopteri > Osteoglossiformes > Mormyridae > Mormyrus > Mormyrus lacerda. The sequence continues at coordinate 21,353,100 of JAABNX020000017.1, read as the reverse complement.
CATAAACAAACTCTTATTATTTAATTATAGTATATCACTGCATGATTCTGGCATTTTGAGTGTAACCCTCCTATTGCCATCTAAAAATGGTCAGATGGTCAAAAATGAGCTTCCATTATGTTTAGCAGAAGAGAAACCCCCTAAATGATCTTTTTACAATTTGAAATTTAACGACTTCTGCTAAAGAGACCCCAAAATTAAAAAAAGGGATACTGCCTTTGTTTATATTTCCATGAAAGATGTACAAAAATCACCTTATTTTTTGATTTTTGATTAGGCGGACACAGACACACACATACAAAACACACATACTAACTAAACTAAACTAACACTTTCTTGTGCATGTGTAGCATTACCCATCCACAACTCCACACACAACTCAAGTTCACAAGCAAAATAAAGCCAATTTCAGGCAAATATTTCTTGAAAGCATTGCTTACTAATGAGGAACACAGTCAGTAGGTATAAAGGGACTACAGCTGACAGTACCCTCAGCTATCTCTGAAGCCATGAATGCACGTTTCAGTGCTCAACACGTTGCAGATCTTATTTATTCAGATGCCCAGAAGAAACAGGAAACCAATTTTTTAGATGCCGTACCACCTGAGGTTCAGACAAGCCAATTGTTCTGAAGTTAAGTTGGTCTGGGTCTGGCCAGTACTTGGATGAGGGACCAACTATGAAAGCTGGCTGCTGCTGGAAGGGGTGTTGGTGTGGCCAACAGGGGAGCCCATCATGTGGTCTGTGTGGATCCCATTGCAGTGACGGGGACACTGTGACCAACAGGGGAGCCCATAATGTGGTCTGTGTCTATTGAGCCCCACACCACCCCATATCAGTGAATTCTCTCCTGCCCTTTCATCACTACTGGTGCAGAATGGCTGCTATTGCATCATTCAAGTGGGTGCTACACAGTAGTGGCTAAAGTGGCTCCCTATTGGTTCTGTAAAGCACTATACGTTCCTGCAACCCCACACATGCAAAGATGGGAGAGCCTCCCCTGCACAGCAGCCTTTGTTGTGCTTGTGAAAGCTGTTCTGGGGGCTGAATCTGCTCCTGACCCACCTGACGCTGCAGCTGGGGCAGGTAAGAGGACGAGATGCTAATTTTACATGTAGAGTTTATGAGAATATATCATCCAAAAAAATGGCCAAAAAAGTAATGTTTACAGCTGTGCAGTAATAAGCCTATTAGTAATAAACAATTATGGCAGATGGGTATTAAAAATGAATGGTATTCACTGATTAAATGCAGCCTTTCAGCCCTATGAAAAGGGAAAACTGACATATTCACAAAATTTGTGTTGTTCTCCAGCTGCATCTGAGTAAAACGCTTCTCAGACTGGCTCTGGAACATGACTTCTAGGTGCATCTGAGTAAAACGCTTCTCAGGTTGGCTCTATAACATGCTCTCCAGCTGCATCTGAGTAAAACGCTTCACAGACTGGCTCTGGAACATGACTTCTAGGTGCATCTGAGTAAAACGCTTCTCAGGTTGGCTCCAGAACATGCTCTCCAGCTACATCTGCGTAAACTGCTTCTCAGACTGACTCTGGAACATGATTATTTTTTTTTTTTAGTAATTTAGTCATAGATAAGCATTTTCATGATGCACAACTAAAAACTTTTCTACACATTACCAGTAATAACATATACTTAGTTGATCCCCATGCGGAAATTCTCTTTATGCCTCCCACAGCATGGACTTTATAGGTGAGAGCAAGCTGATCAGAAAGGGCAGCTACCTGTTACAGCTCCCAGGGAGCTGGGGGACCTGGGCCTTTCTCAATGACCCGCAGACATGCTGAAACTGGGCAGAAAGTGCCAACCTTCTGATCACAGGCACACAGGCTTAGCCCATTGAGTAACACACTGCCCTCAAGACAGAGACCATTAAACATATGAGTAGAAAGAAACAGTTGCAGCCAAGGGATGCTGAGGAAAGTTAAGGTTTAAAATAAGTCAAACACGTTAAAAAATGATTTGAATCCCAAGGCCTGCTGATAAGGATTCTTCTGCTAATACAACTCTTAATGCAGATTCAAAGAGGAATGATGACAGAATAGAATAGAAATGCCAAGGAAAAGTAAAAAAAATCCTCAGTATGGCATCTTACCCCAGTTAATCAGCAGTGAAGCATTTAAAGGCATTCAGGATACAACTAGTAAATCCATCCGGGTTTTTCAATATTTTTGGTATTTTCAGGTGACATGCCCTATGCAATTATGCAGTGGCCAAAAATGTGCTAAGCAAATCAAAACATGCATTCAAGATTCTTCAAAGCAGCCACCCTTTATACAGAATATGGCCTTGCAGACTCCTTCAGCTAGCTTCCTGATAGGGACAGCTGGGGACTCTTCTCATTCAACTTCCAGTCCAGTTCATTCCTAGTCATCTTTTTTGGGTTTCGGTTAGATGAACATGGAGGCAATGTCATCTGCTGCAGCTCTCCTATCTGGAGGTGTGAGAAAACATGTATATATTGGTGCTGTAATGTTGTTAATAAATGAAGACTTGCCTACCTTTCCTGACCAGAACCATTAAATAAATAAAATGCAGGGCTACTCATATGTTTAGTCCATTACAGAAATCTAGTGTATGAGTGGGATGTCTAACACCAGGCTACAAGTCTCACAGCGTTGTGCACATAGAAATGGTTGAGACCTGATACACCAATCGAACTTTTCAAATCTTGGGGCTCAGAAGACTTTCTGCGCTTATCGCTATAATGAAAAAAGAAAACAAAAAGTTCTAGCCAAGGGATGCTGGGGAAGGTTAAGGTTTAAAATAAGTCAAACACGTTAAAAAAGGATTTGAATCCCAAGGCCTGCTGATAAGGATACTGCTTCTAATAAAACTGTTAATGCATATTCAAAGAGGAATGGTGATAGAATAGAATAGAAATGCCAAGGAAAAGTAAAACAAACAAATGAGGAATGAAAACTGATTGAAAAAACCACTCTGCTACACTAATAACAGATCGTCTTATGTAAATGACACCTATGACATTAGACTTCAGTTCAGTTTGAATGCTTGGACGAGAACAAACCCAAAGCAGCCAATCTCCCAATGCAAAATGGACGTACTTGGCAGAAAAAAGACTTCCCCCCTCCACCCCCTTAGGATTTGATTGGTAACAATGTTTTACATTAAGTAGGTCATGCCTGATGGAGACAAGAAGCTTCCATCATTGCACTGTTATGTAGAAATTGATGTAGCCCATGCATTAGGAGATTGCATATTGATAAGAGGAAAATTTATAATGCATAGCATGATGGCAGCAATCTTTTCAGTAAAAATTAATTAATATGCAGCTGTGACTGTAAAGGTTTCATTTGTAGCCCTCTCCCTATTGTAGATGTGTGTGGTATCATTGTGTGACATTTGACACAATTAAATTATTTATTCATATGAAATATCCAGCCAGTCAACGATTATATTTTTAAGATTATAAAATTATTATAAATACTTATAAAGGTATAACTAAAAATCCAGGAATGCTTATTGACAAAAGCCAGTGCTGGTCAACCCATTAGCCGCAGAGGCAACTGCTGATAGTGTCATCTGAGGGGGCACCAACTGAAGCAATTTCACTGTGTCTGAAACAGGGGGCAATGGTGATCAAGCTGGCCTATGGCGCTCCAATGGGCTTCAACCGATAATAACACAAAGAACCAGTTTGATTACATTGTGCTGCATGTTTGGTACTTCAGTTGAGCCCATCTGAAGCCTCCTTCTTGCTAAACTCTCTTCATAGATTATATCTCAACCTACTGATAAAAGTGCTGTAGCATCAGATGTTTTCTTTTTCTTTTATTTCTAGATTTTTGTAGCGGAAATATAATAACTAAATCAGAAACAGAAGTGAGCTACTGTGATATGCTCACACGGCTTTTCTTTTCTGTTTCTAACACTTTCCTCATGCACATCGAAACAATACAATCAATCCTTAAGACTGCACCTGCTAATAACTGTTTATACCTTTGCCTCTTTCAGTCAAAATCTTTGATTAGTTTCTCTTTACTAATATATATATTTTCATATTTCCTTTTCCCAGGATTAACCATGGAATTCAGCTATATAAATCGCGTAAATTCCAATGGGAATAATGAGATCCATATTAAGTTTAGTTTGTAGCAGTTAAGAAAACTTACAGCCCAGGAGTAAGTGAACTTTGGGTTGTGTTTGCTGAACAACAAATCTTTCTCTTTTGCTCATTATCTGTTTACTGTTCTATTCTTTCTAATATGTTATTATCCAAGTTTCCTACTCAAGGGTTCAGTAGAAAATCTTGCTGGGTTTGCACCTTAAAACGTTAGGGTAGAAACTGCAGTATCTTTCTGTTGCTCCTGCTAGACTAACATTTCACAATCAACTTCGCACCATTATTCAATTATTCATATCTTAAGTGGGAATCTCCAGGAAGATATCCACCACTTATTCCAGGAAGTGAAGGGCACAAGGCACACACATACGCAATTATACTTCATGGGCAATTTAGAGACACTAATTATCCTAATTGCATATCTTTGGACTAGGAGAGGAAACCAATGTGATACAGGGGGTCCATGCATACTGCACACACAGAGGGGTGGAGGAGTTCAATTCCCCACCCCTGCAGATGTGAGGCATGTGTTAGTGCTCAGCTATTGTGTCACTAAAATTAAGCTATTTCATTAGTTCATCAGCATAGTTGGCATTTGTGGGGCAAGGAAGTAAGTTATATCATCAAAGCTTGTCGTCGCGTTCCAAAGACTTTGGAAGGATGGCATGTAGGAGTCGAGCAATATCATCCTTAAATTCTGTTCTCTAAAATTCATAACACGGGAACTGACTTGATAGTCAAATGTTTAGAGATGGTGGAATAATCAAGCAAGAATCCATATTGAATCATAATATTATATATTCCTGGCTAAGTATGTCTCATAAGAGGGTCAGGTGGATGACAGGATGAGACAGTAACTTGGTGCTTCTGTAAATGAATTCTTTTTTTGTCAAATCATCACACTAATTTTTAAATTAAAAATGCAGGTGGGTGTTGTATCTTAAATGTATGGTGCTCTTCAGGGGACATGGGAGTAGTAAAAATAATTAATACAATTAAATATAAGGTATCCTTTTGTGTTGTCTCGCAAGACATTAGCATTATCTTACAGATATTTGCATTACCCAGCAATACTTTTGAAAGATCTCACAAAAAAATTATTTTTTTTTAGGAGTAATTGTGCCACCAGGGATGCACTTACCATAAGGCAAAAGGGTAGGCATCCAACTAAGGGCCCCATGAAGACAGAATTGCCACACAATAGATTTATGAATATAAGATAACGGATAACATTTTTCTACAACTTTAAACTATTTGCATTTTAGTGACAGTTTTCAGGATGTACTACATCGGTCCCCTTCCCAGCTGTAATGGATTATTCCTACTTTGAGACTTTGCAATACAACAGCTTTCTTTTCACACTGGATTTTACTGGTTGTTTAACTGTCAACTAAAGAAGCACAAAGTAGCCTAACAGAAGAGGAAAATGGCACTAAGATACAAAACAAACTCTCCTGGTAGAGTGGTAGACAAATTGTGAAAAACACAACTACAGAAATGTATGAAAAAATTAAAGAATAACCTTAGCCTCAGGAGCAGAGTAAGATTTAGGTTATCCTAGGCTACAGCGCAGGGCCACAGCAAAAAACAGAACAGTCGATCTTCTTAAATTTAGATCTGCCAGTGCGAAACCTTCTTGCCACAAGTCAACATACCAAAAGCACTCCTGCCCCCATCCAGATTGGTAAGTACCACTGGCCATTCACACATTTTAATTAGCATATAACTGGTCTTCCATTGTTTTTAGTTCCCTCTCATTTCTCTTTTGCCACCAAAAAATTGTTCAAATCCCTTCTTTAGGGGACCTCCAACCCACAACAGCTTTGGACCCCCAGAGAAGTTAGTCTGCCTGTTATGGATGCAGGGCATGGTGTCAGCGGGAAATGAGGGTGACAATCCCCCTGCAGCTCCAAGACAAAAGGATTTATTAAACAAAATAGAACACCAAGGGGTAAACCACAAAATAAAGGGAGCACGAGAGGTCAGGACTAAACTTGAGAGGGAAGAAAAACAACTAAAAGAACAATAAACTACCATGCAAAGGAACTGGGCAACACCAGGAACAGAACAAGGAGAAATGTATATGAAATGTGGGAAATCTTTGATATTTCCTGTTGAAGCTAATAAGAAGGCAGCCAAAACCTTCGGAAATTTTGGGTAATGAGAATATTAGTGTGATTTTTAAATTCGTTATAGAACTGTAATTTTATTGCGTATTCCTGCAATGGCATAAACGCTTCTTTAATTGCCTGCACTCACAGGTGTCTGGGAAAAACAATTGCGAATTGCCCGGCAAACTGTACTCTTTGATATATTTTCCACATTTCCTACAGAAGGGTTCTTCAAATCTGGAAATCGATTCCAAATGCAGGCCTTGTTTTCAGTTCTCCCAGGTAGTTAGTTTAATAATTACTGATTCTGATTGGTCAGAGGCTTCACACCTGACTGGCAGGTAAAGGAAGGTTGGAAAACCAGCAGTGCTCAGACCTTGATGACCGTGACTTGAATAAGAGGGGCCTACAATATACAGAAAAGTTCCGCTTGAAAAATATCTCAAGGCGATGCATATTGTCTGTGTGGCTGTGAGCCCGACTTCGCCTAGTTGGACTTTTATTATACGGAGCTAATAAATCTTTAAGATATAATAACTTCCAGTTAGACCTATAGTGTGAGGTGTAGAGTTGGGTGGGGATCAGTGCCATTGGCTTTGGATAAACTGAATTGACAGTGCTGTCACTCTAGCTTCACAATCACTTGTGGGATTGGAATGTTGACATTTCAGGGACTCCCCATGCCTGCATTCCCACTTGTCTCTCCCTCCTACTTATGCTGCCATAGCCATATCTGCCGGAGCTTGCACATTGCACTTCATATTGCACTCACCTAACTGTTAGCACTGCCTGTAGTCTCCCTTACTTTGACTTATTGCACATTTTATTTCCCCTACTCCTTCTGGGGGTGCTGCCTGGAGACCTCAATCTATCAAGATGTCCAGCACACCCTGCTACATGTGACGTCACCACTACCCATGACGTCCATGCATCCAGCTCGCCGAACTGCCTGTGTCATCTTCCATGTATGACGCGCTGCCTTACTTCTGGTTGCCTGGCGATTGGAGGGAGCGTGGACACCGGCTTGTCATCTCCCCCCTGCTCCCCAATAGTGTCTCAAATTTTATGGTTTAGTGTGACTTGGCACTTAGCCACCTCCACAGTTTGACTTTCCCTGCCGGCCCCTGGAGGATGGGCTCCCCCTTTGAGTCTGGTCCCTCCCAAGGTTTCATCCTTCTTGGGGGATTTTCTTTGCCGCTGTTGCCTATGAATTACTCACTGGGGGCTTTGGGTGGGGACGCTGTAAAGCATTTTGAGACAATGTAATGTTGTGATAACGCACTATACAAAAATAAATTTGTTGTTGTTGTAATATTCCATCTCAGCTGAAGAGGTATCTCTCGAAAACAATATCATCCAGCAACAATAAAGGATCTTGGCAATAGCGCGAAACTCTCTCAATTTGAAATTCCTTCTTATTATTTGTGCACTGATTGTAATTGTTCGCTCATCCATGAATGGCGAGGCCATGACTGAATGGATTTCCATGCACGGACACTGATTGAGTGTGTGAGCTAATCCTTGTTTACGTACTGTAGGAATAACCTGCTCTGAGCAGGTTTGAGGATTTCGATGTGCTGCTATGACAACACATTCAGCAAGAATTCTGAAAAAACCGAAAGATCCAGGAGTACGCCAAATCTTCACCAATTACATCCAGCTAAATGAGTAATCCACGCATGAAAAATACCCCCCTGAAAGGACCAGGAACACAAACACAAGCAGAACAGAATCAATCCTGACACAAGCAGGATAAAGCAAAATAGGGAAGCGAAGATAGCTAATACACTTGGAAAAATAGAAAATCAATAAACAAAAGAGGTGAGCTTAACCTTGAACCTATGACTATAGGGTTACAGTGTCTGTGTTACACATTCAACAAACACTCAAGTATTATGCCTAAGGAAACCAAGGAAAGCACAGTACGGACTTAGGTACACTGGTGTTGATGGGCAAGAGACAAGAAGGAGGACAGGATGCTGTTGCCCTGGGCAGTAATCTAGGATAACCTTACTCTGCTCCTAAGGCTAATTTTCAATTTTTTCATGCATTCATGTAGTTGTGTTATTTACAAAAGGCATGAACCATGTTAGTTCAAACCTCCGTAGTTTGAACTACAATGGCTCCAGAGGTGACTGGTCTTACTGTACTCTCACAGCAGGTTGTGTGCAAAAACCCACAAACCTTGTAATATTATTTACAAATACAACAGTTGTGCTGATATTACATTATTAATTTATTGTATCAGTCATATAAAAGCAATAATAACTGAAAAATGTGATGTGTGTGTGTGTGTAATAATCATATTACCTTTGTTGATATTGCGTTGTCTGTTGAAACAACTCGTGACATCACCACCAACTTACTAGACACATTCTATTGCTACATAAGTTCTACTTTCTTATTTTATCCTTTTTACTCAATGTGATTCTGCAATGTGATAATCATGCAGCCCTTAATATATATTTATTTATATAATGAACCATATAGCACAAACAAGGTGGGTAAACAACATCCTCTCCAATCATACCATACTCACAAAGTACATTAAAAAATACTTTTACAACTACATTTTCAAACCACTTGACATTATAGATGTTTTTACAGCAGGATATTTCATACTTTTGCCCTGCTTACAAGGCCCGTCAACTGCATTTGCTACCATCAATGACATGATGTGGAATTAAACATCTAACTAAAGCTTGATAGTTGTAGTTTGAACTACACATCTTCACGTCAGTGTTTGCAAACATTTGTTTGAAATATAGTTTTAGAAACACCTGTATCATTTAATGATGAATCGCTGATTAGGGTTTGATGCCCCGAATGACATGCTTGTGAAGAAGGCTATCCCTCCTACTGAAAAACAGCACTGTGTTTGTCCACAACTAATGTGAGCCAAAGGTATTACACGATGTTTTGTGAAGTAACACAAAAGAACTTTTAAAATTTTCTATTTTTGCACAATTTCCTTTGTTTTTTTTTTTCTTTATTTTGCTTCTCCCTTCACCCCTTAGGGCCTCCATGCCAATGGAATCCACGCGTAATGTATTTACAAATCGTGTTAAAATAGCTGTCTGAAAAATGTTCATGTAGGCAATAAAGATGTTTTAAAAGCTATAAAAGAATTAAAAATTATTGTGTTTGTGGCTAGGTAACACAGCACAATATCAGGTTAATTTTAAAATTTTTCTCTAAAATATTTTTTATGGTATAGATCTATAGGAGTTGCAGAAATCCAATGGAAACAGAAATACATGGGAAACAGGTAACTTACGGGACTTTCAGCTACTGGTCGGTTGTACGTCTCTGAAACATAAATGTAGAGGAGGACTCAAGTGCAGGTGAATACAGGAAAAAACAACCCAAAGACAGGACTCCAGGAGTCCAAATGGAATTAGGAACTGACTATAAAATGGGTTCCAGAAAACTGGGAGTGGCCAGAAGCACTATAACTAAATACCAGGGAGACACGGGAACCAGTCATAAAAATAAGAAAAAGGAAACTGGAAAGCGACAGACTAAAGGTATAACCAACAAAGCACAACTCAGAAAAAAAGAGAGAAAAAAAAGAATTTGCACATAAAACTGCCAATAAATTATGTAATTACCTGACCTACACCTAATTGATGAAGTGGATAAACATTTGACACAAAAATATCAACAAAGATACAATAAACCAGACATAAGTACTATTCAAAAACATCCCCATTTATTTTGAACAACCAAATAGCTACTAAGGGTGTTTATATTATTTTAATAATCATTTGGAATTTAATTAATTTAACAATCCTTAATGGGTTTTATTAAATTGTGCACAACATGCATTCTTTTATGCACTCAGTTAAGAACAATTATTTTGTTTGATGACTGCCTTTGTGTGTGCCTGGATAATTTTAACAGAAGGTGGATAACAGCACCATACAATCCATGTAATACAGTTTTGAAGTCCTGACGAAAGGGGCAGATTTGAGAGATACTTTTCTAATGTAATTTAACTTGTGCTTTAAACAGAAAGTAAATTATCCTGCAAATATAAACTAAACTAAAACAATTGCTAGCAGATGAATAAAAAACTACACAAGCCCAGGGACGGATTATGGGTTGTGTGGGCCCCTGGGCAAAACGTTCGCGAGGGCCCTCGGCAGCCAAACGCCCTCCCTCCATGTTTCCATCAGAGGCCCTATAGGGTCAGGGGCCCTTGTAGGCATAAGATCAAAGAATATAGACCCTCTAAAATAGACAAACGAAGATACATTGTTGATAAGCGTTGCAAATTGTTTTGGGCTAGGGGCCCCACTGGCCCCCTGCACCCCAAGGGCCCCTGGGCAGCGGCCCCGTCCAATCCAGCCCTCCAGAATGGTCACTTCCACTGTTTTATCCATCATTATATGTATTAGAAATTCTCACACAACAATAGTTATTGAAGTTTTTAAAAACAGGTGTTCTGCAGTGACTCTAATGAACTCACTTAGCTGAATCACCCATACAACATCCTGCCAAAGTAGGATTCACAATGCTGATAGCATTAAGTTACTTAAATGTTTTCAATTACCACGTCAATTTTTCATCCTAACTGCATATTTTGGAGCCAAAATGCAAATTTTTTTATTATACTACTCTCATTTAGCCTGTTAATGTTCAGCAGCTGAAACAATACTCCATAGTTCCATGCTATTTTAAGCATTTTCTGATGGATATGAAATAAAATTGTTGACTTGTTCCAGGAGTTCCTGCCAGACCTCATTTCTAATTAAAGTTTTGTCACTTTCCCTCTGATGGTTCTGTTAATTCCAAACAAAATCAGACCTCATTGCATCTTCTACGATAAAACAGATGCTCATGCGTTAATTATACTAAATATTCTTCATTCTATAATCTGATCGTTCTCACATGTTAGCACCTCACAGGTGGCACACTTTTTTTCTTATGCTTGAAGCTGTGTGTGGTAATTCATAGCATTTTTGTGGTGATTAATATCTAAAATAAGAGATGGAACAGTGAGAAAACTCTAATTTGTTAATATATTTGCATTCAATATACTTTTGATATGAAAGAAATATGAAGAAACTTTACTACCTCCTTAATTTTTTTGCCTCATAAAACCCTTTCAAACAATAGGGGAAGAACTCAAAACACACACGCACACACACATACACGTGTAGCGTAAACATATCCTTATGGGGACCGCTCATTCATTTCAATGGGAAAAATGCTAATGCTAACTATGACAACCTTAACCTGTACCCTAACCATAAACATAGGTAACCAAACAAAATACAAGAGTTTTTGTATTTTTAGTTTTTTCATAGCAGTCACAGATTTTTATAGGTTTTAAAAGAGTTTTCCCTTATGGGGACCAATAAAACCGGTCCCCATAAGGGAAAAATAAAACTGATGTTTATCACGTTATGGGGACATTGTGTCCTCACAAGGATAGGTATACCCGCATATACAATATTCCAAACAATTCTCTATTAGCCAAGCCAAATAATTATATATTTAAACAATATATGTAGGTAGAGAGAAAATAAATGTCAAGAGAAGTACAATTACAGATTTGTTAGGTGTAATCATTGGTTTCTCATCATTTTGTCAACAATGTACCTGATGCATTTACCCACAGGTCATTCCAAAATAAATCAGATCGTTTATCTTTCACCCACAAAGAACATAGTCTTCCAGGCATCAATGATCATGTGGGATTTATTATTAATTAAACTTGAAATTTATGTTCACGATTATTTGTCTAAATGACTATAATGTGGGTGTAAATAAATGACCCCTGACCTGAAAACTTAAAAAAAGAAGAAAAAAAAGAATACCATGACACATGTGAGCAAATAAAAAAACCCATTTGTTTACAGAGATACAGTGCACAGTACCTTTAACTACCTAAACAGGCCCAACTTGGAAACAACATAGATAGTCCTAATGCAAACTGAAGTAAATAGATAGAAGCTGAGCCTGTGACAGGCAAAATCCTTTCCAGATGCTTTCAGTTTAAGAATGATGAACGTGCATAGAACAGGCAAGATGCACTATTTTGGTAAGAGTATAGGGACGCCCCTCAAAATCATTGAATTCAGGTGTTCAAATCACTTCTATAGCCACAGGTGTATAAAGTCAACCACTGAGGCATGCAGGCTGCTTCTATGAACATTTGTGAAAGAAAGGGTCACTCTCAAGATCTCAATGAATTCAAGCATAGTACCATGGTACTGTAGGATGCCACCATTCATGAAATTTCCTTCCACAGTCAACTGTTATAGTGGTACTATAACAAAGTGAAAATAATTACGAACAACAGCAGCTCAGCCACAAAGTGGTAGGCCATGTAAAATCACAGAATGGCGACAACGCAGGATATGCAGAAGTTGCCAAATATCTGCAGAATCAATAGCTACTGACCTCCAAACTTCGTATGGCCATCAAATTAGCACAAAAATATTATGAAGAGAACTTCATGGAATGGGTTTCCATGGCCGAGCAGCTGCATATAAGCCTTACATCACCAAGTGCAATGCAAAGCGTCAGATGCAGTGGTCTAAAGCACAGCAATACTGGACCCTAGAGATGTAGAGACGTGTTCTCTCGAGTGCTGAATCAGGCTTCTCTGTCTGGCAATCCAATGGAGTCTGGGTTTGGTGGTTGCCAGGAGAGTGATACTTGCCTTCCTGGATTGTGCCAAGTGTAGAATTTGGTGGAAGGGGGGTTATGGTGCGAGGTTGGGTTTGGTCCCTTAGTTCCAGTGAAAGGAACTTTTAATGTTGCAGCATTCAAAGCCATTTTGGATAATTTCATGCTTGCAACATTGTGGGAACAGTTTGGGGATGGCCCCTTCCTGTTCCAACATGACTGTGCACTAGTGCACAAAGCAAGGTCAATAATGGCACTTGACTGGCTTGCACACAGCCCTGACCTCAACTTGATAGAACATCTCTGAGATGAATAAGAGCAAAGACTGCGAGTCAGGCCTTCTTGTCCAACATCAGTGCCTGACCTCACAAATGTTCTCTTAGAAGAATGGTCAAAAATTCCCATAAACACACTCCTATACCTTGAGGACAGCCTTCCCAGAAGATTTGAAGGTGTTATAACTGCAAAAGGTGGGCCAACTCTATATTAAAGCCTATGTACTAAGAATGGGGATGTCGGTAAAGTATTTGTGTGTGTAAAGGCAGGTGTCCCAATACTTTTAGCAGTATCGTGTAGGCCCAGCCATGTCCTGTGGGCATATAAGTCACTTTTCCAACCAGCTTTCCTACCAGACATTTTCATTAAAAGAGAAACAAGAGTTTTGCCGACTTTACAATTCAGAGTGAGTACCTATTTGGCATGCTTCAGAGTAACAGACCCCTCCTAAGACTTGAATCAGCAATTTTGAGACTTCAGGTCCATGTTCTGAACCACTACATTGGCTGAAACAGGAAATATGACAGCATATGTCAGACTATAATAAGCTTTGCTTGCCCAGAAGATGCTTAAATACCTCCAGCACATATCATAGGGTATTTGCCAAGCTAGAACTGCCGACTGCATATTTGGTTACTTGTAGTGTAGGAAAATACTGATTTCTAAAATACTAAATATAATATGATAATATGAAAGAATATAATATAGTTTCATTAACTGAAGCAAACTCATAATAAAAGATACATAGTACTGCACTGACGCTAAGAAATTCTAGCCATAATAGCTAGTAAAATCTGTCTCAAACGCAAATATTGCCCCCACTGCAGGCATGTTGGATAAACCTACTGTGAGAATAAAAATAACCACTGCAAGCTCAAGCAATACTGTTCAGATTATCATACTGACACATAAATCCTAACCTGATAGTCAAAATTATTATCCATCAATCTTAGACCTGCTTATACATTTCCTGGGGACGCTAAGATCTATTGCAGGTAGCAAAGGGCACACGCACAAATGCCAGGTCAAGAGAAATAGCCTTATGCCAGACTTAAGCACCGACCAACACTGAGCGATATTCTGATTAAATTAGAAATGAACTGCAAAGTTAAACATTTTGGGCAATTGAGTGATACCTGTTCAACTAACAACAACAATTTAGCATCTTGTCTGGTCTGATATTTCTTTTTGTACAATGGGGTTCATTTGAAATTCTATACTTTTCCTATGAGACTGAATTGCTAGTAATCAAACTCTGATTATGGCAAGAATAAGGAGTACACATAAATTGATATTACTCACTTGAGATACTGGTATATGTATGCAGGTGCTTGATATGTGGTGCATCTTAGAATTAACAATAAATTTCAGCACCCTGCTTACAGTTGCTCTTTCACCTTTAATATGGCTCCATAAATGACATGCATAACACTGTGAAGGAGAGAGACTGAGCTGATTCAGCACCTGTCGGACTGGAAATGTCACTCTATCTCCAAACAAATTAGTTCACTCGAAAGGTTAAACTGTAGATCTTCCAGAAGTGTATCTCTAACTCCTAGATCATGGGCTCATAGATTAGAGGAGCAGCCAGATTAGTTGGGTCATGTCAATGTGACTTTTTGCCCTAATGTGATTTATATGGTTTCTTTAGAGGAAACAGGGAAAAATGGCAGATTTCTGGGAAAACATAACCTTTAAATGGTTTCTAAACAGAATACCTGTTCCCGCTTGGTCATACGTTATAACGAGCAAGCGATTATATGCGGTCATATATGGAACAATATAGAATAATTAAGTATTAAGTTTTCTGCGGCAGCACAGTAAGGTGGATGCTGTCAGAAAGCAGGGAGCGATTAGGATCATACTGACCCAATCTTTGAAATCTACGTAAACCAGTTAAGGGTAGCATTTATTCCACTGAGCCCGAATTTATTATTTATTACACTGAGTTCGTTAATTGCTTTTTTTAAAAAGGAAGATAGATGAGAAGGAAGATTTTTTTTGCATTTTTATCTTGAAAACAGAGCTGCCTTTGAGGTATAGTGCCACCTCTTAGACTGCCATATTCCATTTTAATTACCTCTTCAGAATCACAGTTTCCTCCAAATAAAGATAAAATGGCAGAGTCACCTTTACTCATTGAGGATTTGTCACTCTTTCTCAGTGTTTATCAGCGTTTTCTGGCTAATGCATTTCAGGCTTTCTCCTTACATACCTAAAGCATTGGATGTTAATGTCACATTTGATATATTCAATTAAAATGGCTCATATCTACCTTAAATAATAATATTTGGGTAAAATAGTAGGGATAGAAAACATACACTTTGTTTAATGTGATTTCTATAAAATGAAATGGGCTGTTCCTAATTTTCATGTAAAAGGAGCTCAATTTAATTACCTCTGGGCTAGTCATAATTAGAGCAATTAATGTGCTGTTTCAGTAGCAGGGCATGGATACGCACACTAAAGAGTCTTCACTTCAATTAAACAGTGATGTTTGTCCTGGGTAAGAGGCTGTAATTCACCATTGAAGACAGGACACACCATGAATGCTACAACAGCCCATCATAAGACGCTCGCATGGTCACATACTGACCGAGTAACAAAATAACGGAACAGAAAGGTTGTTTCAAACTGTGGGAGGGATACAGAGGATCCAAAGAGAATCTGTGCAGACACAGAATGACGACGTGATTCAAAATCACTACCCTTGAGCTCTGAGGCAGCGAATCTAGCAGCTGAGTCACCCATAAATGATAATAAAAAATCCAGTAATACATAGAGAGAACGAACATCACCTCAGGCCAACGAGGTCAAGGAGTACAGGAGAGCAGTACAGGAGAGGAGTACAGAAGATGAGTACAGAAGAGGAGTACAGAAGGGGAGAGGAGTACAGAAGAGGAGTACAGGAGAGGAGTACAGGAGAGGAGTACAGAAGGGGAGTACAAGAGAGGAGTACAGAAGGGGAGTACAGAAGAGGAGTACAGAAGGGGAGAGGAGTACAGAAGAGGAGTACAGGAGAGGAGTACAGAAGAGGAGTACAGAAGGGGAGTACAGGAGAGGAGTACAGGAGAGGAGTACAGCAGAGGAATACAGAAGGGGAGTACAGGAGAGGAGTACAGAAGGGGAGTACAGGAGAGGAGTACAGAAGGGGCCACACTCCTGAATGCCACTCCGGGAAACTGAAGATGGGGAACATTTTTTCTTATCATTAAAGTCTTTAACAATGGGAAAGGATAGTTTTCGCCTTTAGGCTGCCTGAACAATTTCAGTACTTGCACTTCAGAATATATGATGGTCAGTCTGATGCGCATTTCCCAATAACAAATGATATTAGTGTATAACAAACAAGATAATGAATGACTTGCACAGTGAATGATGAATTCACAAAACACTTTTTTATTCAAGATTCATCAAACGATCCTAATTGTCATGACCTGCTCTTCCGATCCTCCTGTGTGCCACGCCCCCCTCGTTACCTCGTGTTAATTCCCGGTTTTGATCACCTGTTGCCTGTTATTTTTCGGTTTGTCTGGTATATTTAAGTCCGTGTTCAAGTCTGTTACCCCAGATCTGTCATTAATGTTCATTCGTTGCTGCCCTGTGCTTCCCTGTTTTCCCCGTAATAAATCCTGTTTGCCCATATTTACAGCTCCACTCCTCTGTCTGCCTGCTCGTCGGAAACGCGACGTTACAGTAATGTACTTCTTGTTCTTTTTTGGCTTCTCCTCAGCATCTGCCTCAGAAAAGTAAAGACTGTCGATAACAGGTACATCAATCCCACATATCTAAGAAATGTTATATTATTATCACATTTGACAAGTAGAAATGCAAAAAATAGAAGCTAACAATAATATGTAAATAAAATAAATTGTTAAAGATAAGTAAATAAAAATAAATTTACATCAAATGATAATAATAACTGTGAAATAGTGAAAATTAAGTCCAGAAATTAGGAGATTTCAAGATTTCAGAAATTTGCAATAATGTATTTCAAAAATCCTCTAGGGGAATCCCAATAAACATGCCTCACCTCTGACACATAGCATAAACCCCAGCATTAAGCAGAAGGCATAGGAGAATCCCAATAAACATGCCTCACCTCTGACACATAGCAGGAACCCCAG
>JAABNX020000017.1:21318543-21332435 GCA_015163995.2 Mormyrus lacerda | reverse complement strand
AATTGAATTGAATTGAATTGAATTGAATTGAATTGAATTGAATTGAATTGAATTGAATTGAATTGAATTGAATTTGTTTAAGTGTGTGGGGTCATGTGCCTGTTATAATTCTATCTAGATGAGATGCTAACTCCCCACAAAGATGTTTTTAAAGATGAAGTTGGTGCACTTTAAATGGGTGAAAGCTGTAATTAATGTGAACCAGAGGGGATGTGAAAATTCTGCAAACTGAGGTCAGATCCATCAGACCTTGTTAGACAGGGTATTGAAAGAGCATATCACTGAACCGGAATCATATTTAGAATGGGCTTCTCCAGTTGGGCCAGCAGTTAAACAGGAAGGCACTGGAGTAAAAATGGGAATTTCTAGTCATTATAAACTCACTGTTAGGCAAGCATGTGGTCTAGAACAGTATCCAGTTTGCAAAATAAAGTATCTTTGACCGAGATGGCACATGGGAAGACCTTTTCAAAACTTTACACGAGTCATGTGTACCTGCAAATTGTTCTGGATCACTTATTCAAGCATTATGTTATTGTGAATACCCAGCAGGGTTTGCGTTCCTATAGACGAGTATCTTTTGAAGTATCCTCAAGTCCAGCTGCTCTTCAGGAAACTGTTGAGGGAATATTCAGAGGCATTCCACATCCATAGTATATCTTGATGATATCGTACCCATGCTACAGAAAGTGAGAATCTGAAAGCAGAATTGCAACGTTTAGAAACTGAAAAGAAGCAAGGGTACACTCCAAATGAAGGAAGTGGTTTATTTGGGATGTAACATAGAGCGTCATCCAGTGGCAAACAAGGTGGACACTATTAAAATTGCAACCAGTCCACAAAATGTGATTCAACTTAAAGCCTATTCGGGACTGTATAATCACTCTCACTAATTTTTATCAAGCCTGCTGACCATGTTACAAGCCTGTCGTACATGTTATGTTCTCAGAAAAAAAGTTGGGGTTCAACAGTGTGCCTGTGAACATTCTGAAGTTCTTCTCCAGTCTTCACAGGTATTAGTGTACTATAAGGTAAATAAGGGGTTTTAGCCTGTGGTACCTCCCTGTATAGTGTGGGGGCAGTACTCTTGCGTAAGATGTCTGATGGATCCAAAAAACCTATTGAGTTTATATCTCATACCCTTACGTCAGCAGAAAGGAATTATTCTCAGTTGGATAAGGCAAGAAAAGACCATACAGATACAGATGCTCTGAGTCAATAACCTGTCGTGGGGTTATGAAACTGAAACACCTGCATGCACCCCTGAAGCAAGTCTGAAAATGTACAAACAGGGATGCTGTTTTTTCTAGAGTTCAGGAATATGTACTCAAGGATTGGGCAAACATTTATAACCCATGTTTTGCACCTTATTACTCAAGGTGAGATGAAATGATTAAAAGAGTGTTCATTGCATTGCTGGGAAGATCAGTTGTTCCATAGCAACATCATCAATCACATCCAGGCATCGTGAAGATGAAAGAACTGGCCCAAACTGGCACAACCTTGATGCAGAGGTGGAAGCATTAATTAAAACATCTAAAATGTTATGAAAATCAGAAGATGTCAGCTATTATTGAATGTCTGAGGAAATGTTTTTGCTAATTCCATTTAACTGAGATGGTGGTGTTGGACAATGAAACCTGTTTCACAAGTAGTAAGTTCTAGAATCTTATGCTTAGAAATGGCACTAATCATCTAATAAGTGCTCCTGGGAATTGCTTGCAGTCTTTGCTTAAAATAGGTTAAGGAGAGTTGATAGAGACAAAACTGTTTGTGTTCTTTTCAGTTACAGGATTACACTGTAGTGCACAACAGGAAGATCCCCTTCCAAATTGTTCTTTGGTAGGAAGCTACACTCCACTCTAGTTCTGTTATTCCTTGATATTCAGTCTACCACGTAGGAAAAGTTAACAAAAAGCCGATGATTCAATTTTAACAAAAAACTTCTGCTATAGCCCAGCTTAGTTTCTGGCAAAAGTGAGTGACTGGTCCAGTTTCATGTACATTTCTCCTTGGCAGCAGACAGAAGTCTATTCAAGTGTAGCAAAACTCCTAGAAACAAGGCCCTTCTAAAAGAACACTACAGAAAGATGAGTTTGGAACGGAGTCAAGGAGACCTCAAAGGCAAAGGAACTAGCAAAATGAGAAATAAATGGCTAATTGTAACATGATTATAACCTAGCCAGACTCAAACCAACAACAGTAAAAGGCAAGTCAGGATTGTGGCTCAGTCCATTAAGCCATGCAGCAGCACAAGGAACAGGGAAACACATAACAAAATCTAACATAACAAAAGGGGTAGGACAGCGACTGATCCTGATAAGATTGGATTGTGTTAGATTAGATCGGATTAAACTAAATTTTGTTGTAACTAACTTTATTCAGTGTGCTGAGTACAGGTACAGAGCCACAGTAGCTATGTTACTATACAATTAAACAGTGTGTGGCAATGCATTGTTTAATAACTGTTAAGAATTTCGGCAGATTTGGTGGGAGGCCGAGGCATGTTACAGGCAGATAAGAGGGAGGTGGACGACCCAGTGGCAGTTTTAAGGCAGTTCCTCGGGAGTGGTCCCCATTAGAGCAAGCATGAGAATGAGCGAAAGACATCCGTCGTTCTGAACCATGCTTCTTACAGTATAGCCTCTCCCATTGACAGAAGAATCGCCCATCTACTCAGCACCCTGCAATACACACAGAACATACTGTACAAAAAAGGGGCGGAGCCATCCTAACAACCTGACAGGATCGTAACACCTCCCCCCCCTCCTTAAAACAGAGGCCCACCCAGGACTCTGCACTAAACAATCAACTCATAAAAAAACTAACTAAAAAAAACATAAACTAACTACTCACCAAGCATAACAAGAATCCGTATTTCACCAAAAGGTCAAAACCTAAACATCCAGAGGTTTCACCCACCACCATCAGATGCATGTCCCAAACCCAAAATCCCCAATCCACTTTCCTACTTCCCCTTCACCAGCAATCCAGGACCACTAGAAAGCAATTTAAGGAACAAACCAGGAAGAAGAAACTAGAGGAACAGAAGATATTAGAGACAGGACAAGCATCCACAATGCATCCATGATCACATTGTCCACACCCCTGATATGACGGATTTCCAGCTGATAGGATTGCAAAAACAAGGGCCAGCGCATAAGCCGCTGGTTAGGTTTATATAGTGTGTATAGAAAAATGAGTGGGTTGTGATCAGAATACACCACTACCGGTTGTAACCCATTCTCAATATAAACCTCAAAATGCCTCAAGGCCCACACTAGGGCTAACACCTCCTTCTTAGTGGTGGAATAATTAATTTGAAGTTTATCAAACTTCTTAGAGAAGTAATAGACTGGCCAATCAATACCCTCATCATCAACCTGCAAAAGCACTGCTCCAGCCCCCACCTGACTGGCATCCACCTGAAGTTGAAATGGTTTATCCAACCGAGGGGCTTCCAACACAAATGCAGTGCTAAGCAGCAGCTGACTCTCGGCAGGCTAAACAAACTTAACTCCTCTGTGACAGAGCGCAGCACGTTTGTCCCTGTAAAACAGTAGTTTCACCGCTGATTATGAACAGAAGATGCTAGGGTATGCTTTGGTTTATTATAAATTACTTTGTTGATGGTATATGAAATAAATTTAAATGTCTCTGCAGGTTCTGTGCAGTAATTAGGCCTGTAAGTACTGGTGTTAGTCTTCTGGGTGTGCTCCAGGAAACCGGAGTGCAGGTCGGACAAAGTTTTACGGTGCAGCTTTACGGTGGGAGAGCTCATTAGAGCAAGGGGGACGTATGGTATTTTTGTTATCGAATTAACGTCGTGTTACCTGATGTTTTATGTCTCACTACATTGATTCTGGAGTGTATACCGTGCAGGCAAAATGTTTAAAATGGTTAAGGCTTGTGTTTGACAGTTGACTGATTGTGAAGTGATCGATGGTATTGCCTAGCATTTTAAATATGTCCTGCGTGGCTCAGTAGGGGGTGCTGCCTCTGCCGTGAGAGGATGTATGGGATCGTGTTGCATTTTGTCCTTTTGGTAGCTTAAAAGGAAATTAATAAAGAAGAAGTCTTTTTTTTTTTTTTTTGAAGGTTTCTGTGGAGCTGTCTATCATTCTGCCCTGATCCACTCATCCGCTTGAGCACACTGCGTTACGTCCTCCCAGAAGAAGGTAAGTAAGGGAACTAACAACAGTGGAAAAATTACTACAAAAAGTTCCTAAAAACTGCTGAAGCACCTTCCGAGTAGTAGGTGGAGGATGGTTAATGGTTAAAACCTTTGCCTGAACTGGATGGATTTGACCTTTTCCCAGATACTGTAAACTACTGTGGTACAAGCAAATTCACACTTAGCCAAGTTCACCGTTAACTTGGCATCTACCAAATGTTCAAATAAGGTCCATATACAGACTTGATGTTCATCCCATGTCTCACTATACACCACAACATCAATCAAATAAACTGCACACCCTTCAAGACCCACAATGACCATATCTATTCATCAACCTCTGAAACAGGTACATTTCACAACCCAAAACTCATAACCCTGTAAGAATATATGCCAGATGGAGTGACAAATGCAGATATTTCCTTGGGCACATGGTTTAAGATAACCTGGTAATATCCCTTTAACAAGTCAAACTTGCTAACAAACCGCGCCATGCTCACCTAATCTATACAGTCTTCAACACGGGGAAGTGGAAATGAATCGGGCTTCCTTACCCTCTTTACTGTACCTTGCGATAATCTGTGCATAGACGAAAAGTGCTGTCTGGTTTAACAACAAGAAAACAGAGTAATGCCTAACTAGAATATGAGGGCTCGGCTAACCCTTGATCCAACAAGTATTTCACCTTATCATCCATAACCATTCACTTCTCTGGGCCCACATGATAAAAACGCTGGCAAATAAGTTGAACATCGCCAACGTCTATATCACGCTAGATAAGTTGTATTTGAAAACAAGGAATGAAATGACAAAATCAAAGTTTGTCTACAGAGAGGTGACATACCAGGCTATCCAATTTATCCAACATTTGTGAATTTTTAAGCTTAGGTTGCGGAATCATCAGGTCCAACATCCTCCTCCTGAGCTGCCACCATCAGAGGACTAGAAGGAAAACCTCTGACCCCAACCACTGCAGCTGACAACAAATGTGGACCTGATGAATAATACGGCTTAAACAGATTAATATGACATACCTGTGTGGATCGCTTACGATTTGGGGTAGGCAGCAGGTAGTCACATTCAGACACTTGACGAACCACAGAGTAAGAGCCAGAACACCTAGCACAGAATAAGGAACCAGACACTGGCAACAAGGCCAAAACTTGATCACTTGGATTAAAGGCTCTTGGAACCATCATACACCCGCTTCACTCTTTGTCGGTCCCCTATGCAATTTTTACTGGCTATTTTCTAAGCCAGCATCAACCTTCGGCAGAACCCGTAAACATAATCGATCATGTTCACAGGAGGTTTACGGTCTTCCAACCCATCCTTCAACAAGGATAAAGGACCACGAATGCAATGGGCAAAAACTAAATCATTAGGGCTAAACCTCGTGCTGTCCTGCACTAACACAACCAGGGTACACCATCTTCCCAATTCTTGCTCAGCTCAAGGCAGTAGACTTGAGAGTGAGATGGAACCATTTTAGAGGACCCTGGCTCTGAGGGTGGTAAGGACTACTTAACTGTTACTTAACCCGCAACTGCTTTAAGAAACATTCTTCAAGTAAAACTGGTACCCCTATCACTCTGAATCACTTTAGGTATACCGAATATTGAAATGAACTGTGTAAGTGCTTTTACCACAGCTCTCATAGTAATACTTCTTATTTGATCAGCTGCAGGGTAACGAGTAACCTAGCACATAACTGTCAATAAATCCCAATTTGGACAGTGGTAGTGGATGCACATAGTCAATAATAAGATGCTCTCCTACTGCTGGAATAGGACACAAAGGCACAGGCTTAATGGATTGGTTAGGCTTTCCAGCAAATTAGCATACATGATAAGTCTTAAACTGAGCCACATCCCTCTTCATTCCTTGCTAATAAAAATGCTTCAACAGTAGCAGGTGAGTTATTCAGACACCTGCCACATTGCCACGGGCTGTCCACAGCATGGAACTGTTTAGGCATCACTATCTGTAAAATAGGGTCTACCACACCCCCATTTCTCTGTGACCATTTATGTATTAACAAGTTATTCACAACAGCATATTCCTTAGCTGCACTTCCTCAGATAAAGCAATAGTCAAAAATCCTGACAACTCTGTATTTTCCTTCTGTGCTGCCACTAACTCATCATGGGATAAAATTAGTAGTAACCCAGGCGACGTCAAACAAACAGGTTCCTCATCCAATACATCTGAAGCTTCACCATCCACTTGGGCACGACTCATGGCATAAACATTCATAAGGCGGTGAACACCTCAGGAAACTCGACAACACACTGACCAGACTCCCTAGGCATAACAGGCTTAACAATTACTACAGAGGGCGGTGAAACCTCAGGCCACACCAACCCCCCAGCTAAATTATTCCCCAAAATCAACTCTATTCCCTATGCTGGAAGTCAGGGACCAACAACTAACACAACCTCCCCCTCAACAAACTCCGACTCCAAAAACACCTGATGCAAAGGAACTGAGATAGTATACATTCCAATACCTCGAATATGGACACAAGTTCTAGTATCAGACCTGTCAGAAAAAGGCAAAACTAATTCAAGAACAAAAGATTCAGATGCGCTAGTATCACCTACAGTAAAATGCACACCTGTATCTGGTGCAGAATCTTTTCTTCCAAGGTAAGAAAAGTCGGACCATCAACCTTAACGCCAATTACATCACATTGTTTAAAAACCCCAGAGATAAATTACAGATGAGTGTATTAGCATGTCAGATGTACTCGTGGCATTCTAGAAGCTTTCAAAGATGCCACAAAAGTCACTTATGGGTACCTGCTCATGGATTTAAAAGCCGTGACACCGAAGGACTGTAGGCTCAGAACAGGAATACTTCCACCCTAGTGACCCAGTTTGACAGCCGTCGACACAGAAACTTTGTTAACAAAGAGGGAAGCCGATACGATTTTGAGTGAGTACTGTTCAGCATCTCTGCTCACAAGGCAAAACTCATCTTTGTTTCGAACCATTTTAATTTTGACATCGACCCGATTTAGCATTAATCTCTCTTGAAAAAATATGTCAGTGTGTCAATGCCATCAAATCGAAAATGCTGCTTCTTGCTGAAAATGCAGCTCTTTTCTCTAAGCCCTTGTTTTCGCCATCAGGGTCGGTCTCGTCCATAGCTCCAGCACCGTCTTCATAAAACAGCCCACGGGTAAACTGCCTGGATAGCGTCCCAACGCTGTAATTAAGCAGGCATTCTATCATAGCTATGTAAGGGTACGTATTGCTAGACCGGCTTACTAGCCTGTCGTTCAGTGACACGTCCATTTATGAGAAAATTGATGCGATTTATGACCCCCACCTTAGCAGCAGGGTCAATGTTTGTCCCATTACCAGCAATAAAAAACTCCAGGGGTCAATTATTTGTTAAGGCTGAGAATGGCGGCACTTGAATGTATATATTTTTATCAATGCCTGCTTGTGTGTATGGCAATGTAAAGATATCGAATTCTGATTTCATACACTCCTCTGACAGGTTGTGTATAAGGGCCATAGTTTTAGAAAATGTATCTTCTTCTCTGTACTTTTTCGCACCCCTTCTTCTTCTCTCGCTTTTTTTGACTACTGAGTCTTTCTTGGTTGACACCTTGCATTTTTTCGCATCGGTAATTCAATCCCCAGGGGGCCTTTGGTGCTTACCATGCGCTCACCATGAGTCCCGAGCCCTCCTGTGGCTATGTTGCTAATTGTCCCGTTATCGCACCGGTTATCACATCTTTTGCTATATTTTGCGTGGCCGATTTTAAATGTGGCTTTGCCACAATACTCGCCCGTAAAAGTTTGTTCATATCCTTTGGTAAATTTCCCTCGTGCTTTTGATACTCTGACCACGCCACCCATATAAAACCTGGGCAGCGTTCAGTGCATTTACCTCAACAGGCTTCATTTTAATGGTACTGTAGCAGGTGTTATTCTAAGCACTTGATTGATCTTGCACAATGTCCACATACCTTCTTGTATTATAAGCCGTAAAATAGTGCCACATTCGTGCCTTTAAAATGCGGCTAAACCTTTCCACTACAGATGCCTTGACATCGTTACCAGTGGCAAAATGTATTATCCCATGTTTCTCCCTAATCTTATGAAATGACGTGTTAAAAAATTATGTCCCACGATCGGTTTGCAGCTTTTTGGGGATCCTGCCTTCAGGATGTTTTCAAACACTTTCTTTACCTCTGCACCTGTCTTGCTTTTAAGGCACCGCACCCATGCGTATTTTGATAGAATGCCTATGCACATCAACATGTATTTAAAATCATGATTCTGGTAAGTGTAAGCTGACATGTCCACCAAGTCAGCTTACCATTGAGAATCGATATTAGTCACAAAGACTCTATTACTTTGAAAGTTAAATGTAATGTGTATGCATCTTCTCCAGACAGCCATGTCGCAACTTGCTTCTTATTTATATTATACACCCCTTCTTCATCTATCAGTGATCTGTATAATCGTAACTTCCAAAAGACCCAGGGATTGATGGCGTATAATAGGTACGTTTAAAGTGCTTGTTATCCATTGTGAACCTCTAGCAATAATGACACAGTGTTTTCTTGACTCAACTCATTTTATTTAGAAAGCATGCAAAAATTGCCAGTCACACATTTTGACAGCCATAGTTCAGCGTTTACACACCAACCAGAGTCTGTTCAAACTTCCCCAGAATATCCCAGAAATCATTAATTGCCGCATCGGCAGCATACTGATAATCTTTCCCTTCAACTTCCTGTTTCAGCTCACTTAATTTCTCTAGTACATTTATTTCACATTTATGATCACACATGACAGCCTCGACAGCGCCCTGCACTTTCATAGCCGCGGGGATTGAACATCGCAACCGCTTTCGTGATGACATATTTAAACCACGGTCTATACAGCTATTTTATCAACTTTTCAAAATTGTTAAAGAAGTAAAATGGCTCTGGGTCGTACAGGCACGTGTGCCGACGTTGGCTTGGGTGGTTCACCGAGCACCCAACACAGGTCTCCTGCATGTCCTCCTCGATTACTCATTCCAGAATACAGGCCAGTGCCCCCCTGATTATCTTGACGGCAGAGTCGGTGATGCTCCATCTTCAGATAATGATAGAGCCGCAAAACGCTTGCGGAGCTCATCTATCATCAGTGGAGGTGTTTGTGATGTCCATTATGTCGGAGGCCTCATGCGGAGGTTGTTGTGACCCCAGCCACACAGCCCAGGTAGGACTCAGTGGGGGTGGCGGTGGTGGTGGTAGCAGGCAAGAAGCACCATACGGGCCCCATGGTGAGGCCTGCCGCAGAGCGAGTTGAGGAGAAAGTTCTGGTGGCGAGGTATCGATTCACTGTCGAAAAGTATATGGAGTCCTCGATGGGGATCGCTGAGGGCTGAGTTGAGGAGAAGACTTGTTGCAGAGTATCAGTCCCATGGTTGTAGCCTGTGTCGGTGCAAGCCATGAAGGGCGACACAGTAGGGTGGCTTCAGGAGATGCAGGGCTGGGTGATGTTGTCAGTTCGCTCACCATTGCTTGAGGGGAGGTGTATCTCGTCTCGATCGATATCTCACAGGATGGCAGGGTTTTAATAGGTTTTCAACATCTCATTGGTTGTCATTACCAGAAGTGGGCTGATCACCCTGCCAATCACACATTGTTAAAAAAATGTTCTCGAGTTTTATACAGATACATTCATTATGCGAGAAAATGCTGCACAGTGCGCCATGCTTGCACTGTCTTGGCGGCTTGCATGGAGTCCATGTCAGGTTCCACTTTTGGGATAAAGTTGCGGGTAGGTGTTACCGAACTCCTTGCAGGATCTGTCTGTATGAGATCGGCAACAATTTGCTTGGTGGGGTTCTGACCGGGTTGATGTAAAGTGCTTTGTGACAATGACTGTTGTTAAAAGCGCTATATAAATAAAATTGAATTGAATTGAATTTGTCCACCGGTAGCCATTTTGTCCACAATTTGACAGTGAGGCGGCTCTTTAAACAAAATAGTGTCTCTACACGCATGCTCTACAGGAGAGCGAGGGTGAGAGAGAGAGAGAGATAGAGAGAGAGAGAGGGCATGCACTTATTTTAACAATTTGCCCGCATTATTCCTTGATTCTTGTTGTTGAAATTCTTAGGGAGCTTTACTTTATTATTCAGATTGGCACAAAAGTGCTTCATTACATAAAAAAAAACGTTATGGTTAAGGGGGTTTTGTCACGCCCGGCTCGTACAATCCTTGTGTGTGCCACGCCCCCCTCGTTACCTCGTGTTGATTCCTGATTGTACTCACCTGTTGCTTGTTCAGTTTAGTCTGTCATGTGTATTTAGTCCATGCCTCAGTCAGTATTCCCCTGATCTGTCATTGTAATGTTAGTGCTGTGTTCGTTACTGTCTGTCAGAATAAAACCCGTTTGCTCGTCACCTGGCCGTCCGACCTGTGGCTTGCCTGCTCGCCCGAGGCACAGTGTAACAGGTTTATTTGAAATAACAGGCGATTATCTGTTTTTTTTTCTTTTTTCTTTTCTTTTCTCTTTTATTTTTCTTCTTTTTTCTCCTCTCTCTCTCTCTCTCTCTCTCTCTTTCCCCCTTCTTCCCCTTTGTTTCCCCCCTCTCTCCCCATCTCCTTACTCGAGGAAGTAAATAAAAATATTTTATAAATAAATATAAATAAATAAATACAAATAAAGTAGTCCTCCGCAGAGGGGGCGTGGTGGAGGGAGTAAAAAAAAAAAAATGAAATAACAGGCGCACCATGGTTGCTGCCATTTCGAAATGGGGTGTCTGCATGACTGCGCCTGAGCAAACTTCGGAGCTGCTAGTTGAAATGGAGCACAAGGCTGAGCTGCGGCTTCGTGTTTGATTAAATATTTTTTTCTATTTTACATTGAAATAAAACTGTTAAACTGATTAAGACTTTATCTCGTTTTTAAAAACTTGGGCTGTAATATTTGTGCTTGTTTTGCATTTGCTCTTTTGACAGTTTTTCACTCAGGCATTCCTGTACTTGTTTAAAACTTAAAAGTTTGGTACTTTTTGTGCTTAAAACACGGAGTATTCTTTGAATTCTTTAAACATCTTGGTTAAATATAATGAGCTTATGTGCTTATTACATTTAGTCTAATATACGCTTTATTATTCCTAAAAATGTAATTAATAAATGCAACCATTGTTTTGATACAAGCTTTAAATTACTAATTAAAATTTTAGTTAAGTTCTGGGGGGCTGGCCCTGTCAATCATCGTTGGGGTGGGGGCATGCAGCTGGACCTGTCAATCATCGGGGGGTGGTAGTGGGGGGGGTTGGGGTTCAGAAGGAAGGGGGGGTGGCAGCTGGACGTGTCAATCATTGGTGATGACGTCATAGACAGAGCCCTCATTTAAGCTCCTCCCACTGTACCAACTAACGTCTCTAAAGAGCCATTGACACCTGGCCACACTCCCCCCCTCACCTTTCATGGCACTGATAGGGATGTATCTGTATCGCGTTTCACCGTTGCGTTGTTCATCAAATTACCATGTGAATGCGATTTGAATACATGCTAATGCGGCTATTTAGAATATGAATAGTGATCTTCGGGTGCCAGCGGTACTACACGCCTCCGATGCAGGGAAAACAACGATGACATGGTTTACTCTTTTGCCGATTTAACCTAACTTTAACAAATTTAATACTTCCAACAATGGACATTTTGAAAAGAAGATAGATTACAGATTTAGCCAGCATTTTTTTCTTGATTCTACATTAATAATACATAATATATAAATTGAAATAGACACGAAAAGTATGCTGTGTTGCCAACGATGCACTCGGCCCCAGAGGGTTAATATAGGTGGCAATCTGCTCTGTTACAATGTTCTTAAATTGCTCTAATACCACTAAATCACAATCCACAAACATCTCCACATCTTTAGATGCTCTACAGTGGTTACAAAACCAAGCCAATTCCAGATCGGTCTGATTAGCATTTTTCCGCCAGTTTGTAAACTTCTGCCTATAGGCAGAATAAACTTTAAGAATAGACTCTTTTGCAGTAGCATAACTTTTCCATTGTAATCGCTTAGTGCAATGTAGGCCTCATGGGCCTTACCCAAAATAACTCTGCAAAAGTAAAATGCATTCAGAGTCTCTCCAGCAATAGTAGCTAAACTTTCAAACAATGAGAAGAACAGGTCAGGATCACGTTCATTAAACTTAGGCAGAAGCTTAATCATACTAGACAAAATTAACTCCTCTGGCAACCAACCATACTGTGAAAAACCTGAGCACCCAACAATTCCACTTGGTATTCTACCTTCTGCCAACAGTTTTAACCATTCTTGCTGTTGTTGCCATTTCTTATATTCCAAATCTCTCTCCTTCTTGTGGTCCTCCCTCTCTCGTTCCCATTGAAATTTATTTGCTTCTCTTTCTCTCTCATGTTCCAATTCTCTTACCCTATAATATTCAATCTGTCCCGCTCCAATTGCATCTCTAACAATTTCATTTGTTGCTCAAAAGTTAACCAGTACGCAGATGTAGAAAGTCCTTCCTCTGCTCCTGTTGGAGTCAGAGATACCATCGGAAATCATGTGCTCAACTATTAACAGAGAGCACTTCTCTTTCACAAAGCTGCTCCATTATAAAGTTTAGCAACTCATCTTTTTAAATGCCTTTGGGAATATCTACCTCAAACTGATATTGCTCAGCAACTTTCACAAGTTTCTCCCTAGTCAAAGTTTTTAACTTGTCTGCCGATGGAGCTGCGAGAAAAGCACTTTTCCATTTTACAAATACCAAAGATCAAAATACAGCCTATCCATTACCTTTTATTCTCCCCAATGCAATTCAGATGTCATGCCAATTTACAAGAACCAATCAAATCCAAGTAACCAACAATAAACAGACAAACCCCCAAACCTGCGCTCAATATGCCTGATAAAACCAAATTACATCCTAACTAACGGTGGCTCCCAAAACTACAAACCCTTTAGAATAGGAGCAACCCTGCATCCAAGTCCCCCCCAAAATAAAATGCTATTTCCATAACCTGCATTCTTCACATGTCCTCGCGGCTCCCCCCCGTTCAATACGCAAAAACAACAAATAAAGAGAAAAAAACAAAACTTTTGAGCAGTCTCACCGGCGGCAGGGTGTTCACATTGCTCTGGAATTATCCAATTCTCTCATTTTTCTGTTCGTTGCAACAGGAGCGACCAAATAGTACAACAATGATGTGAAACCAAAACCAATCAAGACCCCCTAAAAGGGGGGATCTCCCCAATTAGCAAGTACCACTGACACCCATTGGAACAACAAACTCATTGCCCCTAATATCACAACATAGGCCTTAACCAATAGCTATAAATATCACAAAATTTAAAACATGCCCAAATCATCCATAATAATCACAGAAAACGAAAAAATCCCGGACGAGCCCCCAAATCTTACGACTGCTTGGCTGAAACAGTCCCAACATGAAAGGGGAAACTTTCACATCCAAATGAATTTATTTACGTAAAGGTAGAAACAACCCATATAAACATAAATTTATACCAGTCTTGAAAAGAATTATTGGGAGACTGAATGAAATCCAAATGATGTAATTAGGGATCAGTTAACTATCAGTCCATGTAATACAGCTGTGTAAAAAGAATGTTACAGTGTACAGCAGATTTACATTATTGTACCACTGCTGAATGATTCATACCAAAAAACTGTGTGTGTGTGTGTGTGTGTGTGT
>JAABNX020000017.1:21292373-21306781 GCA_015163995.2 Mormyrus lacerda | reverse complement strand
AATTTGTAAAAATATATTTTACATTTTTAGCCCCTCTTATCAGGGAGGGCGGTGCCCCAGCGCCCCCTATGGGCCGGCCACCACTCCATGCCATAATATATATATTATATACAATGAAACCAGGAATATATGGAATAAATATATATATACAACGAAACCTGATATATATGGAATGAAAGCTAATGGAATCACCGTTGGCGAACAGATCGAACGTTGAAAACTGCCTAAAAAGTTTTTTTTTTATTATTATTATTATCCTTGGTGTTTATATGATGAACAATTTCTATCTTTACACAGAATGTCCGTAAAATTTATATTTTGAAGATTTGTTGTTTGTACGCTGCAAGCTAAGATGATATTGAATGAAAAGTATGATATACACTACTCACAAGTTAGGGATATTGTGAGAGACTTAGTGGATGTCTTACATACAGTGTTTGTGTCACTTCCATTTTTGGGATAGGGATGGGGTGATAGACACACCTGGTGTTTTCCATGTAATGGTCTCATTGTGTACAGGTGTGCCTTTATTGGGGCCGATCCCAAAAGACAGCCTTTTTCAATGTGGCATCAATTTCAACATTCTATGGGTATAAAAAGCTGGTATTGTCAGTAAGTCATTCCAAGTTCATCATTCAAACAGCCATGAACACACGACGTCACTTAACGGACGAGCAGCGCCACCTGGCCATGGCGCGCCTTCGGGTCGGTGGCAGGCGGTCAGATGTTGCTCGTGAACTTGGTGTGTCTCAAAGTGTCATCAGCAGACTTGCATCAAGACACAGAACTACTGGCAGAGTTCCTGACAGACCCAAGAGTGGAGCCCCATGAGTGACAGACCGCAACGATGACCAGTACCTAAGGACCTATGCACTCAGACATCGTTATGCAACTGCCACACAGCTGCAGGCCCGTTTACAAGATGCGAGGGGTACTAGGGTTTCCAGACAAGCCATTCGCAACCATCTCCACCACTTTGGCTTGAATGCCAGATGACCGTTGCAGGTGACTCCACTGACACCAAGACACCGCCGTGAACATTTGCAGTGGGCACAAGACCATGTGACCTGGACAATGCAGCAGTGGTCTCCAGTCCTGTTCACTGATGAGTGTCGGGTCACCTTGCACAGAAATGATTGTCGTCAGCGTTGCTGGAGAAGTCGAGGTGAGCGATACGTTCAACATGGTCCCCAGGGTTTGCTTTGGTGGAGGAGGTGCAACAGTCTGGGCAGGCATCACCAGTCAGCGCAAAACAGATTTGGTTATTGTACATGACTCAGTCACTGCATGTTCTTACCTCAGAGACATCATAGAACCCATCATCATCCCCCAATTCCGCCAGCACACCCCCAACTTTCTGTTCATGGATGATAATGCTCCACCACACCGTGGCAGAATTGTCACAGCTCGACTTCAGGAAGTTGGAGTACCTCATATGGTATGGCCATCAATGTCCCCTGACTTGAACCCCATAGAGCATGTCTGGGAACAGTTGAAGCAGAGACTGGATGATCATACCCCACCCCCACGTGACCTGGCAGAACTGCGTGTAGCACTTGTGGAAGAGTGGAACACATTGCCTCAGAAGAACATCCTGAGGCTAGTGAGAAGCATGAGACGTCACTGTCAAGCTGTCATTGTGGCAAATGGTGGAAACACCCACTACTGACATTGTCAATTTTTGTTATTTGGGGCTATGCCTGTTAATAAATATTAAACTAATGAAAATGGTGTTTCTTCTCATACATTATTAGTAATATCAAAGGGAACTTTTACTTATTTAATTCAAATTCAGAGCAAATAGGAGAAGCACAAATGTAAATAACAATATCCCTAACATCGTGAGTAGTGTATATACAACGAACGTGAAATTACAGATAGGCACTGCTTTGGTCAACTTTGATAGGTCTTCCAGTACAAGGCGCGCAAAGAGGGGGCGTGTCACTGAGATGCCAGAAGTCTAAACATGGCAGAAAGAGCGTGAGCTCTAGTGCAGTGTCTTTTAAACAATGAAAGTTTTATAGAAACTGTTGCAAATGCATGCAGCAACAGCACTGTCATGCCCTGATCGTCCGCTCCTTCCATTCCAGTATATCGACTTTCATTCCATATACTATATGTCAAAGATGAATAAATATTTCCTGTTTGGCATGCTATAATATGGCATAATATATATAATACAGAATTATATTAATTGTATAATTTTTTATGGGTCTGTTTGCAACAAATGTCTAGGCCAGGCTAGTATAGGCTAGAGGTGATGTTAGGCCATGTTGAATTTTGTGGGAGGATGGAGAATCTGACATATGTAAGTACTGACATACGTAAAGTGTTGAAGAATGGTTTATTTCCATAAATGAATTGAACTGAATATCTTTATTGTTAATGCACATGTGAGGAGTGACTGCACTTGTCGTGAACAGGCAGGAAGCGGGGAAGGACGAAGCAGGCAGGCGACGATGCAGGATACGGGGTTTATTTGGGGAAACATATGGCAGACAGCGACGAACTAACATCAATGACAGATCTGGGGAAAATGGACTCAGATGCGGACTAAATGCACAGGACAAGCCTAAAATAACAGGCAACAGGTGATGACAATCAGGAATTAACACAAGGTAACGAGGGGGGCGTGGCACACAGGAGGATCGGACGAGCTGGTCATGAAAGCACTGGTATTTTCAGCACTGCTGAAAATGTCACTCTCTCTGGCAAAAATAAAAATGGAGATATTAAATATCTTAAAAAGAAGAAGTGCTTCATCAGATAATAACATTGTATGTGCCTAACTTTTTAATAAAAGCACTGCAGCTGGCAATTTGGTCTACAGCATTATTTTTTTTAATATTAGCGTTAACATTCAGACTTTGCTAATGTTATATCCGCTTAACAAACTAAGATGAACGCAGTAACTTTTTCCCCAGATAATTCATTGTCATCTATACTGACACAGCAGAAAAATGGCCAGCAGTATATCTAATATAAACAGGTAAAATTTATAACATATCACGGCAATCAATTTAGGAAAATGTCACAACTAAATTATGTATGCATGTAGGCACGGTAAAGAATGCTGTTGGGGTGTGTGTGTGTGTGTGTGTGAGGGAGAGAGAGAGAGAGAGAAAGAGAAAGAGCATGAATATGCCTGGGTTCATGAATAATGAATTATTATATCAACAGTGTTGGGGGAGTTACTCAAAAAGGTAATCTATTACAGACAGAGGTGGAAAATTCAGGTCCAGAAAGTACAAAGCTAGACCAAAATTTTGTTTCAACCAACCAGCTGAGCATAAAGTGTCACAGTCACAGAGTACTCAACATTCCCAGTAACTTCCTTAACACGGTATATCAATTCTTTACCTGGATTATAGGAAAGACAAACAAATGCTACAAAGTGAAAAGTTTCAAAATTCTGCATAACTGTATGTATTCAAGTTCTTGAATGTTAGGCTTATGATGTATAGAAGTATTTCGTTTATCGTGATTATCAAATATATAGCAGATTAAAGGCAACAGTTTTGTTGTCATCAGCGTCAACTGTTATGCTGAGCTATGCAGTGTTTTGTCTTTTAACAAAACAATTTCACCTGGTATTGTCAAACCCTCTTAAAACTATATATGCAGTTTTATGGATTGGAATATTTTCCACCGCCCCCCCAATATGAAACTCAATATACAAACCTCACAGGTGCCTCCGCTTGCCACCTCCCCCACCCCCCACTTGATTATCTGTGCATTTTTTTGTGCTCAGCTCGCTCCCGCTGTAGATGCAGTCTGCAGGCTTCCTCTTGGTTGATGTTAATCAGCGGGGATGCATGGCTTTGCTCTGACGCCGGCCCGTCATTGCCGGCCTAGTGGAAGGGGTGCTGTGTAACTGCCTGTGACAGATAGCATTAATTCACTCAGGTATAGGAGCGACGTTGGAGTGTCAGTTTGGCAACTTGCACCGCATGCGAGATGAGGAGAGGAGGCTGTCTGTGCTGGAGTCCTCTCCCTCCAGCAGCCGACACGAGAGACGTGTGGCACTTCTGCCGTTCGCGTTCTGCTTGTGTACCAGAGGCTGGCTGGCTGGGATTTTTCTTTTCTTTTCCACTGAAAGGGCTATTCTTGAGCTGGGCGTCACTTGAGGGGGAGATAATTGCGTGTCTATATTTTGTTATGGGAAGGTCAGCGTTTTCTCACCGCACATACCTGTCATCTTGCAGCGGGCTCAGGCTCTGGCTTTGGGTGACATGATGACATTCTGTCACAATTATTTCTGCGAATAATTACATTACTTTTCTGGCAGACATACACTTAAGAATGGCATAATCCCCAGTGCTCAACTGGAAGCATCACCAGCATTATAATTAGCATTATACATAATTGGAAATACAGCAATTTATGATAAATGATTGGTTTTAATTATTTATCAACAATGTATCTTTTCAGGATGTTTTCCAAATTCACACATACTGCCAACTGATGGCACTGTATATTAAAGTACAATCACAATAGTGGGAGAATGCATTCCTGCAGGAGCCAGAAATGCAGCATTTCAGCTGGATCTGAATGGCAGTTGCTTCATCAACATTGCTTCAACATCTCACCTGCCTTCAGGAATGTCATAGGATTGGTCCTTCTTAAGGATGCAGCCATTATATTAATCTCAGTTACCTTCAGAAGGGGAGTATTTGTCACACCAACTGCAATGTCTTCCCTCGGGTTATGGGGGCCTCCACTGGATGTGCAACTTCCTGGACAGCACAGGCTACATTGGTCATGTACCACACCCAGTGTAACATTATGTAACTGTGAAGTCAAGAGAACTCTTACTTCTGTAGAAATGGAGATTGACTTAGAAACATCATCCCTTCACTAAGAGAATAAAGGCTACGGTCTTTATTAGCAGTATTGCTTTATTGCTATTTAAAATAGTCACATACTTCGGTGTGCTTTGCTTTATGATGTTGCCTTAGACTTCATCCATCAGTTTCATAAACAAAGACCATTATGAACCTTTGATCTCATCCATCAGTCATCCTTCCACCCATATATCCTGGTCAGGGTTTAAGCCCAGGATGGGAACTCCCTGGATGGAAATGCCCTGTATGAGAATGTGGATGGGTATAGCCTGGATAGGGTCACCTAGAATGGGAACATCCTGGATGGGAACACCCTGGATGGGTAACCCCTGCATGGGAAACCCTTGCATGGGGAACCCGTTGGAAGAGAACACCCTAGATGGGAGTGACCTGGATGGGAACACTCTAGATGGGAATGGCTTGTAATGAAACTCCCTGGATGGGGCCAACTCTGGATGGAATGCCTGCACCTTTTTTCATTATCTAAAATATATCATTCTCTTTCTCACACTTCAGTTTTTTTTTATTATCGTATTCTAAATTAAATTTTTAATTATATTGCATATGCTTAAATCCTCACAACAAAGCAGCCCTAAATAGATCAACAATGAACAGTGGGAAGCTAGTGGGAACATAGATTTTTTTAAATCTCATGCTATTGTGATGTGTTTCTTTTATTATTATTATTATTATCATCATTATCATCTTATGATAGAAATACATCATATCCACTATGTATTCCTGAGAATTATGTATAGAAGAGTGAGGCTATTAAAGCTAAACTTCACTGTGAACCCCCCACTCCCGAGGTAGGTAATAAGTCAGGCTTAAAGAATAAATCCCCTAAAGTTAAAAAGGCATTTTAAGCTTTTTGAAAAATTTGTAAACATATCCTTCTTCAACATTGTGTTCTGGGCTTACCCAATCTCAATGCAGAATTTTATGCTACAAATGCTGCCTGCTTACCCCATTTTGTCAAAACAATGCATTGATTTTCTACTTGTGCTACAAGCAAAAAAGAATTCAAGGTACATTAGAATAAATTAAATTAATGCAGATCAGCAGCTAAAATCTTTCAGGACTGTTATATTAATTTGAAAGCCTTCACGATTACAGCATGTTCCACCAAATGACTGAGAGGCAGCTGAATCTGATTGGGCAAAAGTTGTTTACTGCAGTCTTTCCCCCGCTAAACTCTTAGGAACGGGGGCCTGAATTACTGATAAGCACTTTTTATGCACACACTGGTTACGGTTGGAATTAGCCAAGGAATAGATCATTTTACATGTAATTAACGACAAAATGGAGACTTGGCCAAAGGAAATCACATCTCAATTTTAGTTACAATTTCAATAGAATTTTGTTTACCTAAACACTAATGCCTGTATTTTCAGAGCAGTTTTACATAGTCAAAAACATAATCAGTAATAAATATTGCTACTTTCAAACAAGAATGTTTTAAGTCTTGATTCTGTTCCACCATCTGTGCTGCACCCCCCAAATCGCTGCTCACCTGGCATCTGTACCTTATTCTCCTAATTGACCAGGCTACTAAACTGGAATAGCCAGCTTCCCCAGTATGCGGAATTGGTTGACTTATGTCTGTAAACTGAGTGTCTCAGATCCCTGCTGTGTGTTTCTCTCTTTACCCTGCTCACTGAGTGTGTGTCCTGATCCCCTTGTGCCGGCCTTTCCCTTCCCCTCCAGGACAGAATGCCTGGGGTAGGAACCCCCTGTGTATGTTCCCTTCTGGCTTCACGACCCTTGCTTTCCCTCCCTGAGTGTGACTCTTGCCCCATGTTTTGGTTTGCTCAGTCCCTGAGGTGTCCCCTTACAAATATCACAAAACCACTAATACAGATGGTCAGTAAGAAAAACAACATCATCATCATCACCTTTAACGACAATATCAATACAGGTTAGCTATGGGATGGGATTAAGCATTGACAGAATTAAGGTGTGGTTAATCCTTCAACCAGTGAGTCAGCATGTTTCTCTCACTGGTCTCCTCATTACCAATGCTACTAAAGCGATTCCTGCTTTTACCCCGCCTGCATGAGCTCGCAACTCTCTTGCTCCCCATCTGTAATGATGTGATTGACGCACACTCCTTCTCCCAACTGCCGGAAAAGTCAGTGCTGCCAAATGTCTCTTCTGTTTAACTTTCATGGTCTGGAAATACACACTGACACAGCTAATGGTCTTTCCAAGTCAATAAGCTAATTCAAATGAGCTCAGCATCTCAGATGGCATTGCAAGGAATGACATTTGTGTAATAACTTTTTTTTTCAAAGAAAAAGAGGAGAGAAAGTAGATAAAACACTCAAATGAGGCTACCTGTGCTAGTAATGTTCTTTGGATTGAATATATAAATATATATTACTACACACACACACACACAAACCTGTACTCATTCATTTCTATGGGAAAAACCCTAAATTTAACAATGAAAACCTTAATACCGTTTTAATTTTTTTTAATAACAGAGCAAATTTTATTAAATTTTTCCTTGTGGGAAAAATGGTCCCCACAGCATCGAAATAATAGGTTTTTATCAGTAATGTATCCAAATATCCCCAAAATGTAATGTATATCTGTGACACCCCCCCCCCCCCCCACACACACACACACACAGACATACACAGCCATTAAAAATACAATGAAAGTATTTGCATGATTTGTTAAGATGAGCATTATAATTAGTGTTTATATGTGCACGTGCCTGAATGTGTGTGTATGTGTGTGTGCTTATGTTATTTATGGTTAGGAATCATTAACGAAACTAGGAGAGAATAAAACCAGAAAAGGATAATAATTATTAAATGATAATTTGCAGCCTTGTGATTACAAGTTCAGACCACAATGCCAGTTGTGACACATCATGCTGCCATGTTAATATTTAATGTTTAAAAGAAGTGTCTCATACTTTATTCATTCATAACAGAAAGCTTTTATGCTTTTCGTGCACAAGCTGTTAAAGAGAAGCCCATGAGATGAAGTGTAGGAGCCAATTGCTTGGGACAGTTCTGACTAGAAGGAGAAAAAAATCTGCATTTGCAAAACATGTGGCGACAGTGTTTGAGTAAAATAATCACCATTTACATGAAAACCAGCCTACAATTGCAAGTGTTTTCTTTTTTCTTTTTCATTAGCTGTAGAATCCAAATTTGGACTTATTCTGCATTTCTGTAGGAGTGCAAAAAGCTCCTGCAGGAAGACCAATGTCTAGCATGAAGCACAAGTACACAGTGAGGCCCTTAAGGAGATGCTATCCTGGAAGATTTCTATGTGCGCAAAATGTCCATGCGCAATCATACGCACCTGCGAGGTGCAGCTTTCAAAACGGGATAAGGAAATGTCCATTTTTGTTCTTAAGACCATCGCCAGGTTTGACAGATACATACAATGATGATGGCATCTTTGGTGGCTGGTTCTGTTTGAAATAATATTTTCTCAACATCCACACATTTTTCTTTCCTCATTTAAACTAGATAACCCTAGGTGATACTCCTTTACTTCTTCATATTTAGCATATTTGAATTATTCGATTATCTGTCATACCAGTTTCAGTTTACCTTAAAAGCGCATTGTCCCAGAAGCATGCTTGTCAGCACCAGGCCTGGCCTCGTGTGATGATGGGGCTGCATCAACTGGCCATGACAGAGTCCTAGGTGGGGCTGAGCAAACAGCACTCGGAAGGCGGCAGGCAGCGATAAGATGTACTATTATTTGCACTGCAATTCTTCAGTGCAGTACAAAGCTGCTGAATGTAAGTAAATACTAAAAACAAAAGGCCTTTTTCCATGGCAGGAGCCTGGTCTGATTGTAGTTCCCGGAAGGTAGTTTCTGAAGTACTGCAGTGGGGTTTATAGGGATAAGATTTGGTGAAAACAAACAGAAGAAGGGGAGCAAAAATGGAGCAGATTTATTATTGTAGTGCAGAATTACTTTTTTTATTTCCATTACATTAATTGCATTAATTAATAATTTTAGTTAAAAGTGCTCTTTCAAATGCAGAGAAATGTGATATTGCAATCTTGCTATTGCAGTAATTTCAGAACTTTGAACATCATACTTACTATACTAAGTTTTTTGCTTGTTTTGTTTACAGTCTCAGTATAAATGTAGTACCTCCTAGCTGATATTAAAAGTACTCAGTCATGCTCTGTCAGATTTCAAACCTATGCAGCAAACCTAGAAAAAACAAACAGAAAATGACAGCATGCATTTTTTTAAATGCCCCACAATTTCAGCCATATCTCCCTTTAGCTACTGATCTCTTTATCTTTAATCAGTCATAACTTACAAACAACCCAAGTCCATTAATACAAAACGCCTGTCGTGTCTCTGATATCCAATGGCAGAAGGCCGATAACATCTCCATAGAAGACTTTGGTTAATGCTACAGTATTAAATTTACAGAAAACGGATATTTTTGTTTATCAACCCTGCAATGACAGATCCTTTAACTGTTCCAACAGCACATCCCACGTTCTGAATATCAACTGCTGTCGCCCACGGAATCCGTCAGTATCTGGGGACAAACTCCCTCACTCACTTGGGTGTCTTGTGCAATGAGCCATCTTTTATCTGATGAAAACTGGAAGACCAGGAGGCAAAACAACAGAAGAAAACCGACATAATTGTCATTTTATGGGAACAGGATAAAAACACTTTTAAATACAATGTGAAGCATTGACTCGGATACAACCCCTGGGGTCTGGTATCCCATCCAGGGCTTACCCCAGCCTTATATGCTCCAGGGCCACACACCCCCAGGCAGAAAAAGAGGTTACAAGATGTTTGGATGGATGAACAACCTCTGTGCCTATAGAATTGTGGATATTCTTCCATAATATTCCCATAAGATTTTTTAAAAGTAATAAACACACAGTATAAATATTTATTTTGAAATACATGCAACTCAATGCTGTATGCAAAATATTTTTTTTCCACTAGGAACTATGGAATTATGTGCTATAATTTGTTAAAATCATAAAGAAAATGTGATAGTAAGTAGTTTTTGTCATGATCCGCTCCGTCCGATCCTCCCGTGTGCCACGCCTTACCCGCTCGTCTGCCGCCCGATCGTGACAGTTTTCACATACTACATTTTTTTAAACATGGATAACAAATATCTACACACAAATAGAAAGGAAGGACTTAAATCTTCATTTTTTATTTTTATATACAAGAGTCTCTCCATGGTGCTTTACATGGGTGTGTTAAAATGCATGTGAAGTTTGTATAGGACGGTGATATTAGGAATTTAGGACCAGGTCTTTCCTTCAGGTAGGGCTGGGCAATATGGCAAAATATTTTATCAGGATAATTTTTCCTTAAAATTCCCTTAGGATTGCCCATAAAAAAAAGAAAAATTGAATGAATTGCAAACAAAAATTTATACAAAAACTATACAAAAATAAACTTTTTGTAATAGGGTGTCACGTTCGAGACGGCGAGCTAGTGAAGCGGGCGGGCAGCAGCCCAAAAAGCAGGCAGGCAGTGCAGCAGGATGGGGAAACTAAGGTCTTTAATGCAGACAGGAGACGTACACGAGACATTCAATGACAAGTCTGGGGAAGACTGACTCTGACAAGGACTAAATACACAAGACAGGTAAACTGAACAAGCAACAGATGATCACAATCGGGGAATCACACGAGGTAATGAGGTAGGCGTCGCACGCAGGAGGATCGTATGGAGCCGGGCATGACAGAACCGCCCCCCAAAGACGCGCACACCGAGAATCAAAACGAGGGAATCAAACCTGGAAAACAAAA
The DNA here is from genome assembly GCA_015163995.2 of Mormyrus lacerda. Lineage (NCBI taxonomy): Eukaryota > Metazoa > Chordata > Actinopteri > Osteoglossiformes > Mormyridae > Mormyrus > Mormyrus lacerda. The sequence continues at coordinate 21,296,154 of JAABNX020000017.1, read as the reverse complement.
GCCAAAACATAAACGAGCAACAGGGAACAGAACGGAAACACAGAACAGGCACAAGGGCAGAAACCAAGACAAAACCTGACAGAGAACAGGAAACGCAGACAGGCAGACAAGGAAGGGAGACACCGGGAGAACACAGGCAGGAAGAACAAAAGGGCCAGGAGTGAACGGAAGCGGAACAGAGGGACACGGAGAAAAGACAGACCAGAAGGGAATGGAGGAGGGACTAGGGGAGCCCGAGGAAGCTCAGACGGGCGGCGGCCAGAGGAGCTGCAGGGGAGGGGGAGAGGGAGAAGGGAGCTGGAGGGAACCACACAGGGGCCAAGGGAACGGGACGAGGGAGACACGGAGGGAGCAGCGATGCAGACGGGCAGGAGGGGGAAGCCGCCACTGGCGACGGCGCAGCCGGAGCCTGGGAAGGCGCCGTCCGACGCCCAGGCGGAACAGGGGGGCACGGAGGTGGCCGACATGGCGTCGGAGGCCACGTCGAGGAACAGCACCGAGGTCCCGGGGGGGGACCCGGAGGCAACCGGCGACCCCGAGCCGCAGGAACCGCTGGCGGCCCCGGAGCCCCATCCAAGTTGCGCGAGGGCAAGCCAGGGGGCAGGACGGGTGGGACCCGGGCCCGATGCCTGTGTCCCCTCCCTTTGTGGGACACCAACAGGCAGGGGCCTCGTAGGGCTCCCCCTTTCACGGGCCTAGGCGGAGCAGTCCTGTCTCTGCCTGGGTCAGGGGAAACCAGTAGTTGGATCCCCGAGGAGTCCCACTCAAGCTCCTCCTCCGAGTCCACCACTGGAGGAGGAGTGAGGATGGCACAGTCCGGAACCTCCTTGGGGACAGGAGCCGCGGGCAGAGCAGGAGGCGTGGGCGGAGTTGCAGGCATGGCCGCAGGTGAGCAGGCCTGGCCGGACAGGACCGGCGAGCGGGGCAGGACAGGCTGTACCGGCAAGCTAGGCATGACAGACAAGCCAGGCCAGCAGGAGGTGCCTCGGAGGGCAAGGCGGCGTCCGCGGGTGCGCGGCCAGCAGGGGGTGCCTCAGAGGGCGTGGCGGCGGCCAGCAGGGGGCGTCTCGGACGCATGTGTAGGGCCAGCAGGAGGCACCTCGGCCGCGGGCGTGGCAGCGACAGTGGCCGTGGGCAGTGCGGCGACAGCGGGAGGTAGGAGGACAGGCAAATCCTTTAGTCCCTTGGGGACCGCCGGCACGGCGGCTTTCTCTTCCGCGGGAGTCCCCTCCCAAGCTGGGACCAAAGAGCAGGATCCCAGGAACAGGGTCAGGGCATCTTCCTGCTTCCTCTGGTAATGAGGTGGGCGTGGCACACAGGAGGATCGTACGGAGCAGGGCATGACATAGGGCACATTGTTTTTCTTTTTTCTATTTTTATTGTTATTTTTAATTTTCAATTGAAATGTAGGTTGGTTTCAAGTAGTTGTCATTGTGATATTTCTATTGAGTTTTTATTTATTTCATTTCAGTTTCAGGTGTTTTCTTTCTAGGGATAAACTGAAAGTTGTAGAGCTATTTTTTATGTATCTTATCTTCAGAGAATCCAGCATGGTTACTTTAACAGTTTTATGGTCACTATTAGTAGAAATAAAAATATAAAACCCCAAGAATAAAGCTGGAACTTTCAAGAATAAGGTTGTGATTCGCGAGAATAAAGTCATAATGATTCGAGAATAAAATCATAAAGATAAAAGTCATAATTTTTCGAATGAAGCCAAAACCCGCAGACTGAGAAATGGATCTCCATCATCCCAGGGCAGGGATCTCTCTCAACCCGTAATCTTTGTGGATCACCATCAGCGGTATCACATCGAACAGGCCGGGAAGCAGGTGACAGGATCCGTGAATAAGAACAAAAGGGCTTTATTGCTGGGGTAACACACTCCAAGATTTGTGATGTTAATGACTGAACTGGGGAAACAAACATAACACGGACTTAAATACACAGAACTAATGACAACAATCAGAAACAGCAGAACATGGGGAATCCACACGAGGTTAACGAGTAGGCAAGGTCGACAAGGGTTCAGGACGAGTGGGGCAGGGCAAGTGGACTTGTAGACTAAATTTACAAAATGTTGAATTAACTTAAGAATGTTCAAAATACGACAGAGTTTAGTAGATTTTGTCGTGATGTGGTGTCATCATATCAGAGGTGTTGCAAGCAAATAGGTCATCGTTGTATGCGAACATACAATTTAGCCAGGGAGTGGGTGTACAATATGACTGGAGGCAGAAAAAAGTGCAGAGCACGTTTATTAAGGTTGCCATTGTCACGCATGGCAGGGATCACAAATGATAAATTTAGACGTAATGTGGCCACATCGATGTAGTAGCCTAAAAAGCAGAACACTGTGCAAGGCTAGGAACAGTAACATCAAAGTTTAATTTTCTTGTTCAAATATATTCTTTCTATTCTAGAATGAGTTTGAAGTTACCTTTTTGTAGCCGATTGAATTTGGTTTGCTTATTCCAGAGTTCCATAATGGCAGAGAAATTGTCCGATGTAAACTTTCTAAGAGGCAGGGGCGTCTCAGAAGTAGTCATTAATTTGATGTAAGAGCAAAAGGTATTATCCAGATTAGAACATGAATGTTCAGTCATCTGAATGCATACACAGACACTCCCTGGGTTACAATGGTCTGTGATACAATATTTCGACAATACGATGGGCAAATTACAAGAGATATTCAACATTTTATTAGAAAATAGACTATTTGTAATATGTTGTATGATTTGGCCCAACTTACACTAATGTAAGTGTTCTAAGCATGTTTTTAAGGTAGACTAGGCTAGGCTACGATGTGTGTTAGGTTAGGTGTACTGTATTAAAATGAATTTTTGCCTTCTGATAGGTCCGATCCTCCTGTATGCTACGTCCCCCTTGTTTCCTCGTGTATTACCCCAATTGTACACACCTGTTTCCTGTTAAGTTCTACCAGTCTTGTGTATTTAGTCAGTCTGGGAGATCTGTCATTGAAGTTGTTGAAGTTGTCATATGTTTGTCGCTGTATGCCTGCCTTCCTTCAATAAACCCCTGTTCCTGACATGTTGGCCTCGCTGCCTTCCTGCCCATCGGACGCAACTCACAACAGAATGACAGATCTCCCCGACGCAAGTCTGCAGTTCGAGGAACAATGCCTCGCTCTGCTCGAGGAGGTCCTATTCTGGCAAGACCAGCCAGAAGTCAGTGAAGACCCCAGACTACGCAACATTGCCTATGTGAGCAGGAATCTCCTCAAGGAGTTGGCCCTGCTCATGGGCGCAGACGTTTTAACCGATGTGCGCCATAACCTCTGACTGCTGGTGGACAGGGTTAAGGACAAGCTAAGATCACCGCTCCCTCTCTCCGGACCAACCCGAGTGAGCCAACCACAAAAAGTCGGAAATAGAAGAAGTGCAAGGGGAGAGAACCACCCGATGCCCTGACAATCCATCTGGGGGCTTGTTACCTCTCTGTAGCGCCTCTCTCCGCTGAATGTCGGAAGGAACCCCTCCCGATACAGCCACCTGAGAAGATCTCCGCAACCTGGCAGCCGCTGTTACCAGCAGCCTCCATCTTCCAGGGTGGCTACCTGAATTATTGGAGAATCTGGACCGTATTGGACGCTATCCCACAGGTCCCATGTTCATTTAAAGGGACCACGCATCATCAGGAAACGCCGACCCCGGATATGCTGGAAGAGGTGCCCGACCTCTCACCGCCTGTTGCTGTGGCTGTTTTGCCTGCGGCACCGCCGCCTGCTGCCGCAGCTGCTACGCCTGCTGCGCCACCTGAT
>JAABNX020000017.1:21178925-21246455 GCA_015163995.2 Mormyrus lacerda | reverse complement strand
AGGTAGGGAGTCTCGCAGTATGTAAAGCACATTAAGGGGAAACAGAGGTAGGGAGTCTCGCAGTATGTAAAGCACATTAAGGGGAAACAGAGGAAGGGAGTCTCACAGTATGTAAAGCATATTAAGGCAAAACAGTTTTAGTGAGTCTCATATTACGTAAGACTTAATTGAGCTGGGGGAAAGAGATACCTAACTTTAGTTCCATTCTTAGTCTTTCTGACACTAATGCACTATTCCTTAACCACAGGCTGAGGTGAGTGTTATGTCCCCTGAACCACCTGTGGCATTCATGTTATCCAGCCCACCCAGAATGTGTATGATATCCTGTGGAAAGGTGTGATTCACAATGACTGCATTGAAACAGGCAGCTGTCAGAGCACATAGTCTCAGCGTAACAGGCAAAATGGGCCCTTCCCCATCTCACCAAGCCTCCGTCGGGCCTGAACAATGTGTTACATGTGGCCTGTTTTTCCCAGATCTACAGCTGAGCTGATGGTGAAACATAGTAGCTCAGCTGGCTGCTAATTGCTCAGTATTATGTCCAGGAGCTCTTTGTGCTTTACATAAGACAACCGATGTCAGATATAAAAGGATTACCAAACTGTTTAGTGTATCCATGCAGGAAAAACAAATCACAATCAATCTTTTTTTTCTGAGTTGTTTGCTAGTGTATAATTAGGTCATTTTGGGTATTTTCATACATTTATTGTTTGTGTTTCTGCTCACTGTGTGGGGCAGACTGACAAATACTTTAGACTGATCGCCTTGGGAACTTCCTTAGAATAAAAGAGTATTAACCTGTTATTGCAATGCATGAGAATTACTTCAGAGATACTTACTTTACATAACTGCCACAATTATTAATTCAGATGTTTTTGAGTGAAAGGTGAACCACATCTAATCTCTATCCCCAAAACACAAGCAGAAATGTCCTATGCGTTCCCTGAAACGTCAAGCAGCTTCCTTCTTTAATCCGTTTTTCTGCAGTTAAAAAACCCCATTTCCTTTCTGAGGTCGCTTTAAATCAGTCTCGGCGCACAGTAACCAGCACTGTCACAGACTCACAGCGGGTCATTGTCAAGGTGTTCATTCTGCAGAAATCCTCCCTCTCACTCACTATTCAAAGCTCAGCGCTAAGCTTTTAGGCCCCCTGTCTCTGCCTGGAGGGAGGAAAATATCCACACTTGGTTCCTGTCTGCAGGTGGACCCAGCCCTGGAGAGCCTGTCTCTTATATAACCCTGGGACATCGGCATTTAATAGCAGCCCTCTTTCTAGGCTGTGCTTCCAAAGCTGTGTGAAAACTGTTACAGCTTTCAGGACACTCATAAGTAGCAGATTAGCTTTGCGAATTGATGGCAGTACGCTTTTAAAAACTGTGATATGAAGACATTTTGAATAAATACCAAATATGCTTACCTAGTCTGTCAACAATTCAGCAAAAAAAACATTTAAAAATACAATATATTTTGAAGCTTAACAGGCCTTTACAGAATATATTGTGTATTTAGTATAGCCACACTGAAAATATTCATAGAGGATATATCGTCACTGGTTATTTTACTTGGTGTATCTAGCTAATAATAGGTAAGACCCATTTTGCATCCTGAACAGCTTGAAAGATAAACAAGATACGCATTCAGAGAAACCATTCTGCACATCACTGTTGTACTGAGCTGGTAGTTTTCTATAACCTGTTAATTTTATGAATCTGGCCATTCTCTAATTATTACAGCCAGGCATGGTGAAAGAAAAGATCATTCACATAACAGTTCTAACTAACCAGTGTTTATTTAACAAAACAAACAGAATGGGCAAACCAGAAAATAAAAAGAACACAAGGGGTCAAAACAAAACAGATAAAACAGAATTCAAGGCGGGGAGCAGCACTGGAACAACAGTACTAAAGGCAGGGGGAATACAGGAAAACTACAATAACTAACAGGGAAAAACCATCATGACTTCAGATAACAAGCATACTGCTACAAAGGGATTCAGCTACAATGAACCACCAAGGAACAGAACAAAAAGCACTTAAATACACAAGTAGCACGACATGACATAGTACAGGTGAGACCCATAAGCAAATTAACCCATAAGGAACAGGTGGGGCATATTACAATTAACAAGCACTAGAGACTATGAAACATTACCAAACGCTGAGGATTACGAATGCTAGGACAAACTAGGAGCACAAGAACCACAGAACATAATTAAACAAGGCATGGGCAGGGTAGACCATAAACAGAGACACAAAGCAAAGACAGATAAAAAATACCAGACGCTAGGGATAAAATAAAACCTATAAATTCAACAAAAGTGATGGCCCCAAACTCATGACTAAATGGATGCTTGTCTTAAAGCTGCACGCTCAATCTATTCAACCACACAGTGGCCTGAGTAGACACAACAGGGCAACATCAAATGGGATGGCCAGTGGAAACTGCTGGCCAAACTGGAAAAGGGCAAATGGGACAGCAGCAGACCTAGCATTGACCCTGACACCTCTGACTTAACGTTAACAAGGTTTTACCCACAAGAGTGCCACTGAATTTGCTGATTGTGTCATTCCCTATAAGCTTTAGACACTGTATTCTGAGAAAATCCCTGGAAGGTGGATGTTCCTGAGGTGCTGGAATAACCACATCAAGCACTAACAGATGCTGACATTTCAGGCCCAGACAACAAAAATCCAGATCAACCAACTGATTGAGCATAAAGATTCCCAGTCACAGAATATTCAACTGGCTGGTTGAAACAAAATCTTTTCAATGAAATGTCCACCAGTTCAGTGAAGGACATTCACTGGATCACATGGCACTCCAAAACCACACTGTAACTGAACCTCTGTTTGCAATAATACTCAGGTGTACCCAATAAATTGGCCACCAAGAGTATATTCATAAACACCCAACAGTTTTATATATACCATTTTAATGTGTAGCCTCTGTTAAAATTTTACATTGATGACTGGCCCTCTGAGAAACATTATGATATTTCCCCATGCTAAAAGTAAAGAATAAGACCTCATGAGAACGAAACAGAAAATGACCTGATTACAAATACAAGTAGACTTTGCAAAAAAAGCTCAATTGTAACGACAAGCAAAGGGGAGACTGAGATGCTGCAAACGTGAGAAAGCGCAGAGATAATCGTCAGGCCTGAGGTTGACATGCTGGTTCCCAGAGGCCAGAAATGGCCTCATGCTTTGTTTGTCTTCAATACTCATATCTGAGGAAAATCACAGCCATTAATGTGTGACAACAAAGAAGATAATTGCTGATCGAATCCCACAATAGGGAGCCATTTGCGACAAATGCTTGGTTTTATACAGGATATCAAGCTGTTTAACTCAAGACAATTTATTTACTGCAAGACCAAATCAATCAAACAATGGTAGTTGTAATAATTTTCTTCCATTTCTGAGTGTATTACTATTTTCATTTGAGTCACATGGGCATAGATACCTGACAGACTATGACATATGAGTTTTGAAGTGTGTCAAGGTCAATTTATGTCTCACGCACTGAATTGTTTCTCTTTTTGACATTGACCCCTCTGTCCAGTCTCCCTACTGCTTATCCTGTACATGGCTAGGAGGATCCTGAAGGCTATGCCTGAAAGCAGAGGGCTTAAGGGAAGGGAGCACCCTTCACAGGATGGCAGAATGCCGTTTACAGACACCTTCCGCCTAACCACTTCGAACTCTAGGAGGAACATCTAGTAACTGGGGGAAACCTATATAATCCAAAGAAGAACAGGCGAACTCCACACACACACACACACACACACACAGTGTGGATTTAAACATATAACCCTGGGCCACAAATAGATTGATTTGGCTGTTTCATTTTGGAAGTGCTATGCCAACCACAGCAAATGATAACAGACACATTAGAACATCAGGCTCATCCATGCATGCATCTGGACACAGGCAACCTGCACTAGAGGAACTGGCCCTAGCTGCAAGTTATCAGCTGTTTATCTTGGAGGTTGACCACACAGCTATAGGTGCAACAATAGGATTGAAGGAATTATTTCACACTTTAGGAAAATCAAAATTAAAACTGCTGGAGTGAAAATGCAGGTTTAAAAAGTTGTCTAAATGTAAAGTGCTGTAATAGATGTAGGCCTGATTCTGGGTGTCCTATAGCACAGACAGTGCTGGAAAATCGGCGCCAGGTCACCATACACTAGTTGCCCTGTTTAACTTGCGATGACTGAGCTTCTGCTAGACTCGGTATTTCTGAGGACTGTCCTCACCCCCCCCCCCCGCCTCCTGCCAGCCCCCTGTGTGCTGCTGGCCATGATTCTGATGGAGGCGGCAGCATCCATGCTTACAGCAGGCTCTCCTGTTACTCCTGCAAATCATGCTCTATGGCAGCATCAGAGTGTCAACCTTTGTTTGGGAAGGCCACTGTCAGTAGATGCTCTTTTAGAACCTGCATTGAATTACGTATATTATTTCATATGTTCAGGGGTTCAAATCCTATCCTAGAAACTACGGGCAAAACGCAGGGAATACCCCATCCAGGACACACACACTATCTGCACACATATTTAATCTTTCTTTGAAGTCCTTTAAGATTTTTAATTTCCAGAGTCAGACCATAAGGCCAGAAGCTGCTCTTTTTGCTAAGTGCTGTATTTTAAAGAAACACTTTGTCACAGGCATTAGCCTAGACGCTGTTCTCATCTGACTAGCTTTTGGTATCAGACCTGGAAGAGGCATTGAACCATGCAGCTGGGTCTTCCAAACTTCACTATAATCCCTGCCCCATCCAGCAATCCTTAAAAACCATTGACATCATTGCAAAAAAAAAATGGTAAGAAATTTAAAACAGGAGTTAGGAAATTGCTGCTATCCAGCCTGTAGATAAACGATTAAAAAGTTCCCTCCCATACAACTCTGACATGTGTCCGTTATGATTTTCAGAGCCCAACTAATTTAAAGCTCATGATTAATTTTCCCTCGGGTAGTATATCAGATGCTGACTGAGTGGGTTATATATAGGACAACCATTTTTATGATTCCTCTGTCAGGCTTTCTTGAAATTTTCATGTCCCTTTCATGTCTTTTTGAAAAAATGCCCTTAATTGTCTTTTTCATAAAGATATGCAGGGGTCAACACTAGAGAATTAGAGGACTTGATATATTGTCACTGCTAAGGAACACTGACAATTACACCATTTCGGGAAACCATTAGTTTCTATTGCATTCTCACCTTTACTTTTTAAGATGAGGTGAGATTAATTATTGGCTGTGTAAATAATAGATATGATAATAAAACGGCTCCACGGTTATATTTGGTGACCCAGAATATTATTTTCCAATAAAAATCAAAAAGCAATTTATGACCATTTACAAAAACTAGTCAGGAATCAATTTATTTCTATGTATCAGGCATGCTATTTAAAATAGAGAGCAGAGAGTGGCATAACCGAGTTGCTATAAAACTGGCAATAAGCTGAAAGGAGAAAATGCCAGAATATTCGGAGCATTTGATATTAATTTCAAACTGTCTGTGACTCAGATATGCACTGAAATACTGCTTCCTACAGACTGCTTTCAAATTGAAGTAATATGTTTTTTTCAATAAAGCTTTCTATTTATTTTATTGTTTTATCTTCTGAAATGAGCAGATTTCTTCAGTGTATGTGATGTGCTTCATAGCTTGTATTCAAGGCTTTTGCTTAAACACCCATACCAGCCTTTAAGAACAGACACATCATAGCCGAAGTCTAAGATCAGACATTTAATATCCTGCTATTTCTGGATTCCAAAGATGCACATTGTCACGGGTGAGGGCAAATCCTGTTCTAAATTGAATAAATGATGCTTTTATAAAAGCATTAAAGAAGGAAGTTAACACTAATGAGAGAAGCAATCAGAAGAGATCAGAAACATCTGTCACAGAATCTCCTGTCCAGTAAGCAGACAGCTTCTCCATGAAGTGGTACAGTACATATGTCTTACTGAACTGTTTAAACAGATTTCCACCCCTGATGCCAAAGAAATGAGGCCAAAAAACATGACAGATCCAAGTTCTATTTCCATTATCAGTTTCTTTTTTTGATAGAACAAGCATATCTAAGCATTTCTAAACAAATTTTAAAATCAGTTAGACTGATGCAGTTGGACTTCAATGACAATGAGGTCACTCACTCTTCCCTAAAAGTGTTATATGGTAATATAATAGAACACTAGAACATGTTTGTGGCAATAAATCACCAAGATAAACATATAAAACGGGCAGGATAAAGTGCTGATTCTTTGTTTTAAAGATATGTTATGTATTAAATTATATATATTCACTTTACAATTAAGGACAGTGGTTTGATTTCAATTCTCAGAAAATTAGCTGATATTCTGTCAGTCCTAATGTAATTTGTGTCGTGTTTGCGGGGAAAGACGAGGCAGGAAGGCGAGGATCCACGAGCACACGGGTTTAATTCGGAGTTACGGGGCAGACAGTGACTTAACATCAATGACAGAACTAGGGAATACTGACTGAGACATGGATTAAATACACAAGAAAGGTTGAACTTAACAAGCAACAGGTGATTACAATCGGGAATGAACCCTAGGTAACGAGGTGGGCGTGGCACACACGGGGATCGAACGGAGCTGGGTGTGACAATTTGGTTATGCCATGATCTTTTTCTCATATACTACAAAAAGTTAATCCTTTTGAAAATCTTTTTGATAGTGTTATGTATTTAATTATCGCAAACAGTATGTGATATTTATCAAAGTCAAAGCCACAACCAGTCTGTTCAAATGTGTATGTGTGTGTATTTGTGTGTGTATTATGTTTACATTACTTTGTGGGGATCAAATGTCCCCCACAATGTAATACAAACTTGATTTTTTGACGTCGTGGGGACCATTTTTCAGGTCCCCACAAAGATCTGTGAATGCAATCAAAAAACTAAAAATTCCAAAAGTCTCGTAATTTGTTTGGTCACTTATGGTTAAGGTTAGGGCTGAGTAGTGGTTAAGGTCGTCATGTTGGGATTAGAGTTTCCAACAAAGAAATGAATGAGAGTCCCCACAAAGATATATTTACCAACCTTTGTGTGTGTGGTGTGTGTGTGTGTTTGTGTGTGGGTTTGCATAGTTCACATTTGCGGACCAAAATGTCCGCAAAGTGTGGTAAAAACTTAGATAGATTTTGGGGACATTTTTTCAGGTTCACATTTGGATAACCTCACTTTATAAAAATCTGTGAATGCAATCAAAAATGTCAAAATGCCAAATGTCTTGTATTTTGGTTGGTTTACTTATGTTTAGGGTTAGGACTGGGTGGAGATTAAGGATTTCGTGATTGGGATTAGGGATTTTGCCATGGAAATTAATGCCATGGTCCCCATTCAGATAGTTATGTGTGTGTGTGTGTGTGTGTGTGTGTGTATCATTGGTTTCACAACCAAGGTACATCCCATCCATAGGAAAGGCACCCACTTCCTGTGGCCGTATACTGAATAAGACGTAGGTTTTGATGCTCCTAAATACCTCATTTTGATGTGTCTTTAGTTGTTTTCAGTGAACCGTGCCCTGCACTCTACCCCATACCTCCCCCCTGCTGGCATGTGTAGATGTCCAGAGTTGACCAGCAGAGAGGACTGTAGAGTCTGGTGGGCTTAGACCAAGAACATAACAGCACCCGTCTCATTAGACCAGGACGAGTTAGTCTTTCATCTGAAGAAAAGAGGGAGAAGAGACTGTCTCTGTGATCCACAGACATAAGATCTGAGGACAAAAGTAATACTGCTCTTTAACACAGCTCTTTCTGGCTCCTGTGAAACCTTTCACATTCCTGTATGAACTGCCGGGGGGGGCAGGGTCAACCATCAGCCCCATCTGTGCAGAAAACTGTGGATTTAAAAGCATTATATTTCAGAAGCTAACTATGCAGTGAACAAAATATGTGATTTCCCTAATAGGCTAGTGAAAATGCAAAGCACATCTGAAGAATGCTGATAATTTGCCTTCTGTCATGTAGCTCCGAATTAAGAAGACCAAGAATGTCCTTCGTCTGAACAAAAGTCACAAAGATGAGGATTAGTAGCAACAAATCGCCCTGGAATAAGCAATGCTCAGCTGCTAGTCCATGGCTGGCCATTGGCCTGCGGTGATTTTCTGCAGTCTCTGCATATAACGCTTACACCCTCTGGCCTGAAACCAATCCAAAACGGAGTGATGGGAAATTGCAGTGAGCCCACAAATTCCTTGAGGAGGTTCGTAAAGCTGCAGTGAGACGTAAAGCTGCAGTGAGACTGCCTGCCTCAGCTCCCCACAGGAGCTCCAGGCTTACTACGAAAGTCGCCTCCTATGGATATAGGCGTCAACAAAACACATGCAGGATGTCTGATCCCTCCTCTATGACAGTGAAGCCAGTGCCAGGCTTCACAAACAGTCAGAAGAACATCCGCACACAGACTCACTCTGCCCATTATGCAAGTGTGTGGCATAGGAGCCATTTCAACAGGCTCAAGGGCCACTCAAACATGTATGACTGCAGTCAGCTCGTCATACCTCACGAAATCAGACAAATTGTTGAAAACAAAATGTGTTTCATTACCATTTATTGACTAGAGAATTTCAAATAAAATGCATTTGTATTGCTCCTGCTCTTAGAATGTCCAGATGAGGTTAAAAAATAAGTAAATGGTTTGTACTTATTGAACTGCGCATGCCAATTTGACTCACAACATAATGGATATAGCCATTTGCGTCAATTTGACTTACAACATAATGGATGTAAATATTTTCCTACATAATATGAGAACTTCTGCTAGTAATAGGTTATTTGGGAATTAAAAAAAAAAAAAAAAAATCCATCAAAAAGAGCAATATTACTAATGCACTGTCATTATCTATCAGTGCTCATTGCTATCATGAACATCTGGCCCATCCTTATGCAGCATACACTAATTATGATGCATGCATTATTAATAGAACATTTTTGGAAGCTGAGTTCACCAGTCAAATATATATATCTCCTGTAGAATACAAAAATATGGATAAGGTTGGGTAATAATGTTAATTACCTGTGCTGTCTGTCAATAGCAACATTTGATAGTATATTTCTGAGTATAATGTTTACTGCAACAGAGACAGCTCCCTGGGGGTGACAGCTTGGAATCGGAGGGCAGAGTCAAGCCCTTTCAAGGTGGACAACACTGGTTCATCATTCTGTGTCAGTAGCAGCCAATGCAACAGGAAAAAGTTTTTTTTTTCTTTATTACAGATATACACAGCAGTTTTATACATTTCCTATTTTAGTGCATGTCTTGTGCTGACATCCTGCTTCTCGTTGAATGAGAGCGTCTTTGGTGCAGTATGCCAGACGGGCATGATGGTAGGGAAACCGTAACAGCATAATTAGGAATGACTTTGAAAGCTGAACAGTTTGGTCGGACCAGCACACTGATCCAGTGAACACTGCCAGCTTTTTTTATTTCATACTCAGGGCGATTGAAGCCCTGATCTTTGGCTCTGTAGCTTGAGGCTCTTTTCCAAAAAAGACAAAAGATTGAATCTTTTTTCCTTACATTTGCAGGGAGGCGGGGGGCCGCAGCCTGCACTCACTTCTTGTGCCCTTTCATTAGGCAGCCTTGCTTTCTCACACGTTGGCACCCGCCAGCGTTGGTGAACTTAAAAGTAGCACAATGCTGGCATCTGTCCAGCTAACTAGAGAAAACCTCCCCTTGTGACCCATCCTGTCCACTTCTGGGTCTTTGGGTACTGGGGGACTGGGGATGTCACAGCAGGGTGCTACCTAGGCCATGGGTCAGCCTGCTACACCAAAACAAATGCTCAGACTTCACCAGGCTGGACAGAGCCAATCTGCGATCACTTCCAGAATCCCCAGGAAACCTGCCCTCTTCTAAGAGCTGCTTGCCAAAGTTTATTTTGCATGCATTATTGAAAAGAGTTCAAGACAGTTCTTCTTTGCACTGAGCAGTAATCCAGAATCACATGCAAACTGTTAGTTCACTCTTGTCTTTCTGCCTGTTTGTATGTTTTATAGATGAATAAACTGTGTGACCAGCGCAGGACTTAAACTGTGTGTATATGTCCAGCTATGATAAATCAGTGATATACAGTATAACCTGGTAATTTCTGCAGCAGTTTCTGCATTTTTTTGATGTCCATGGGAATTCTGATTATATATCAGTCTTTGTCATGTATATTCCTCTTATTACTTGTAATGTACTTGTAGTATGGTAGGGTTTTTCCTTTGACTTGATCAGAATAAGTGCGTTTTTGAAGCATATATCTGTACTTTCAAAATCCTATAATTCACCAAGGCTGCAATCATGAAGAAACAAAAGCAATGAGAGTCACAACCCCTTAGAAATGACAGTGTCAGTGTACATGAAGAGTCTATTTAATTCACCTTAATTGTGAGGTTAAGGTTATAGGCATTGATCCAATGCTTAGAGGAAAAGGTACAGACACAGACACAGGAACAGTCATACTCATTCAGTCCCTTCCACAGTAGATTACAAGCTTAGAATTGGGTGATGTGTGACCCAGCAAGTTAAGATATTATTCCTTGATCAGAAGGTTGCTGGTTTGAATCCCATGGCTGGCAGAGCGACTTTGCTGTTTGGTCATGGAATGGCTGACCTTGCTTTCCCAATGGCATGTACAGTAGCTTTGCATGTAAGTGTCCGCTAAATAATCAAAAAGTAAGCTAGTCAGCTGTACTACAGGATGATTCCGTCCTTTGCCAGTGTTGATTTGGAACAGGGCATTAAGAAGGAAAGAAAACAGAGCAGAACTTGATTCCCTCTTTCCAGGCAACAGGTGCACCGCAAGCATGTCATAATGGTGAACATAGCGTGTAGTGTTGCTAGGCACCTGCTGTCACTATATGCACATTTCACATGAAAACAACGTTAGAGTCATAATTAGGTTATTTCCAAGTGTTTCTTTTCTATCTTGCATGGTTGTCGTGAAGCACGATGTTCTGACCTGTGCAGAAAGCTCTTGCTGTATCCCCAGAGGGCTGCTGTGTTACTGGAAGTAAGAGCAGACTGTGTAGTCCTGTAAAGTCTAGTCATGCTGATTCCTCTCACAAAGCCTGCGGAGGATGCATCAGTCTATCCTAAAAATACTGCTCCATGAAAAGCAGAGAGAGACCATTTTCACCTCTCTGCTGTGTAGCAATGCTAAATTCCACAATTATAAGGAGTGATTTGTTAGGTGCACTTCAATACTTCTAGCATTTCTGTCCTAAACAAGAACTGTGAAGAAAACCTAGAGGACTAACAATTAAATGTCGCGTTATTCCCACATAAATACTGTCTATGATTGATTTAGCAACTCAAAACACAACAACAGTCAGATGTTAGGCAAAGTTTTGCTGAGGTACAGAGATATATTTAGATCATGAATATGTATGCACTTTCAGTATACAATAACAAAAAAGGCACCACATTTGTTGGAGGCAGGCAAGTGACACTGAATGGCTGCTTTCACAAGTGGGCGTGTGGCACAGCATGGGATTGGACAGCAGCCGCATATCACATTCAAAGATTGGCTCTTTAAGGAGTTCTGCCTGAAGCTGTAGATATATCAATGAGTCTCGCAGGTTACTTGACTCAGGGCATCGTCCACTGGGTCCTAGTCCACGGAGTCCAACACAGAACAAAGCCCACATGAGCATCAGCCCTGGGCAGCCCTCCATCCTTAATGCAAAAAGCCGCAAAGAGCTGACACATTGTCGGTTATGGCTCGCATTTAGCCTCATGTCTATGTATATATGGGCATGCAAGTGCATCATTCCAAATACTAGGTTTTGTTTTTCTTCTTTGGGAGTATAACAAGTATCTCTTTGGATGCAAGTCAAACATTGTCTTATTACTTTGTTATTAAAATTATTATTTTTAAGATTAGATCATAGATAGATAGATAGATATGTATGTATGCCTGTGTGTGTCTCTTGCTGTTCCAGTAAAAGCTGCCACTTTTCAGGGTTTGCTGGGGTGTGTGGGACCCTGCTCAGCAGGATCCCTACAGATATGGCCAATTGGAGGTGGTTGTTTGACAGTCTCCGTGCTGTAAGGCTGCACGTTGACGGGGGGTAGCTTCAGTGTTTTCCCAGAGAACAAAGACTTATATGGGAGATATGAAGTATCTTTTTTGCTAAGTAGCAAAGGCCATAATCCCAAATTTAGCACTAAATCCTTTGTAGGCCGACATAATGCCCCCATAAGCTGACTAATTCCTAAGAACCTGCTTACTGTTTGCTCTTGTTCCTGCATTTACCTAAAGAACAGAGACAACAGGAGTACAGCGATATGATTTTAGCGTGCATGGTTGCCTGGTTACATGTGAGGTGGAGGATTGCTGGCTTGTGACTGGCTGCCTGGGCCCCCTGCCTCAGAAAGGGGAGCCCTAAAAGGGTTTGTGATGCATGTGGATTAAACAGCATATCATTCAGGAACACAGTGTTAACTTTGACAGCTCATATTAGCTGCAGAAGGACACCAGTGTATGTTGGCATTGCGATCAGATAAAAAAATGTTTGAAATGCTATATTTGAATAATATAATAAATACATGTAATGAGAGCAGCATTTCTTTTTTTGAAAATCCTGGCAAAGCAAAGGCAATCCAGTGTTCCCAAAGGCACAGCAGCAAAATGCCCTCCAAAAACTGCTAAAACCCCCAATTATGAAGACGATGAAAAAATCCTACTTGCTAATTTGCCATAACCTCATCAGCGTAACATTTAAAAGCCCCCACAGCCTCGCCTGTGTGAGATGTGGGTAGGGTTAGCACTGCTGATGAAATGGGAAGCCCATTAAGACACGCTAATTCCCTGCTGATGATGAGTTTTATTGCACACTGTTATAGCTGTGGGGAGGACCGGTGACCAGGGGCGGTGCAGCATTGAAAACCAGTGACCCTGGGGCAGCAGTCGTTGAGGTTCTTCCTCATAGTTGGCTTTGGGTTGTACTCACAGGCAGGGCTCCTGAAATTTCATCATGTAAAGCTCATGGTCATCTTATACGGGTTTGCCAGAATTACCTGTCCCCACAGGTAATTAATGGTACTGAAGGCTAGCTGGCAATGATTTTAAATTACAAAGCCTTTCGCCCTTGGTGCTGATGTCTGAACATTGCACCCAGAGAGACTAACAGCAGTATAAGCATACAGATTGAAAGTTTCCATTTGGAACATGCCAAAGATGTCACTAGGATATATGCATCCAAGGGAGCTGAAGCAGATCACAAGATATAGGATAAAGTGTGCTTAACATGCAGTGATCACAGCGGTCTACCTGGATGAAGGTGGACAGTGCAGGACTTAAACTGACTAACGTTGTAAAGCTGGTTTAATCTCAGTTTCATCTCAGATTGGAGCTGGAAATGCGTGTTTCGTGATTTACATTTCACCTCAGCCTTTCAGCCTTGGTGCTTTGTGTCAGTGCAGCCTACTGAAAAACCAAAGATTTATGCTTATTATCTACAGGCAGTAAATGGCAAGCTTGAAAGATATGATCATGGATTAAGGAAGTGTGGAAGTGAAACTCCACAGCGCCTCATTCTCCACACACTTTTCTGTGCATTGTCAGGACATGCTATACCATTGGCTGTCTTACTCACTGTGAGAGGAGGGCAAGGACAGCGCCCATTTAGCCAGGATGTCAGGTATCTGTTCATTTTCTCCCACTTGATCCTTTTTAATTGAGTTTTTGAGTTCACGTGTCCTTTCTCTCTCCCAAAATGCGTGAATCCCAGAAAGGCCCAAGAAACCCTCTTGAGCACTTTCTGTTTGACAGGATGATTTTGTGTTCACCATTTTGCTCATGAAGTTCTTTCATTTTCTCTTCACCCATGATAATGGGAATCTGCAAAAACAAGGCCTGAGTCCATATTCCCAAACTCATCCGTCACCCAGTTCTGTTTGTGAACCAGAGTCCACCTGTTATGCATTATTATATCCCATTTTACAATATTTCTAGAGATTAATGTGCATGCTTTTATTCTCAAAAACCTCTAGTCAATCATACGAATCAGTATTTGGGAATTCTAACTTCAGCGAGGAGAGACTTCAAAGTACTTTAGGTACAATTCATCTAAAAAGCAAAGTCTATTTATATACAAAAGTAAAGAGCAAAAATTCACAAGGAATTGTGCTGGGCATCAAGAATAAACCCTAAGACACATCTGCTTTTGGGGGGATACTAATCATTTCCATTGTTCTTTCAGTGTGGAGTTTAAGCTACCGCTATACCTGGCTATTGCTGTTTCTCCCTATGACCAATTAATAGCAGCACTATCATAAATAAAGCCTGAAAGACACACTGCCGCCCCAAGTGTGTGACTGCCGCTGCCATAAACAGCATCCTCTCAATTCGCTGCCACTACTGCTCTTCCTGTGAGGCAAACCAGCAGCAAGGAGGGCAGAGTAATGGGTGAGTGACCCGTCCCCCAGCCAGAGTTAATAAAAAAACCCCATAATAGTGGGAGCACTCAAAGAGGCATTAGTGGAGCAATGTACTCCTATTAAACGTGTCAATCAAGACAGGTCTCACCTTAGTGTCATCAGGCCTCTTCTGCATTCAGCCTCCTGCCCTGAGGTGATCTCCACATTGGCCTCTTGCTCCATCCTCCTGTCTGGGTACTAACCGTATTACATGAGCCGGCCTTTTCCTTCCCCATTGAGAAAGCGGTAAATCCACTGTGACAGTATCATAAACCAAAACACTACAATGTAAAATCAGGCAGCTCTTTCTGTCCATTGCCAGCTAATTTTACTTCAATCAAACTTGTCCATAAACTGCACTTACTAAAATGCCTCGTCAGTATTAGCTACTGTTCTTTTTTCAGTAAGAATGCTGATTTTGCTGTTATTTTATCTATTATTACTTGTTAGCAAATGAAGGTAATCCAAATAGAAGGGCCTTCATTCTAATAACGGCTGGATTAGAGTACATAGGGAAGATCCATAAACAAGAGGACTGTGGAGGCAGCCGGAGCTGAATGCTAAGCTGTGTGTGTTGCATTATCTTCTATGATATGCTTCAGTCATTTCATATGTTAGTTAGTCCGGTTTTTATTGTCAAGGAAACGCTCAGCACTTGTGAATTAATTCACCCTTCCTTCTGCTCTGTCAATCCATTCCTCCTCTATTTTGTGCTGACAGTTACTGTTCAAAAGGAATTGTACATGCATTAATATGCTCTACTTGTAGCCTCAACCTGTGCTGTGGAAATCGTTGTCTCCTTGAGATTTTTTTCCCCTTTGACCTAAGATTACTTATTGAGATTATGACACAAAAACAGCACTGGCTCAGCTTAATAACCTATAAATTACTGCAGTGTAATTTATGTTTCATTGCCTGCCTTAGCTTAGACAATCAGTACTGTGCAGAAAACAACAGGAGTCTCATGAAGGAGGCCTCTAAGTACCTCTCTCTCTATGTGCTCCACCCCAGGGAAATACTGAAATCTTGGACCAAATAAAAAAATATTTAAACACCTTCAAACCAAGAAAAAATCAAGAAAATAACATGCATTGACTTTTTAAGCATAAATTATTGTACCTTGTTGTGCCGTTTTTCTGTTTTGTCTAATTTTATCAAGGGATTCATCAAATATGCATTGCAGCAGTAAGAAAATAGGATTAGAGAACATGTGAGATCCCAGGTATTACTCTAATATTAATTTTATCTGACAGATTTACATTGTGATACAGCCTGAGGAGAACAAAGCAGGCAATGAAGGACAAAGGTGAAGGTCCTAGTGTAAACAAAGATATAATTCCCATTAAAAAAATCCAGGTTGGCTGCTCATTAAAAAACAGACCCACCATTTGAATAAAAAATATAGTTTTGCAGTTAGTATGATTTTACTAATTTCTTATGAGACAGTGTTACAGTCCATTGTTGCAATAGAGGTCTGGCTGCACTGTAGAACACAGTGTCTGGGTATTAACTATTGTTCATTATACCTAATGCCATTTGGGTTCAGACCTGCCCCATATTTGGCACCCATTATTTTATCTGGCATAACAAATCCTTGACACCCAAATATTAAACATGTGAGTGTCTTTGCCCAAAACATATTTATCTGTCAAATTATCCCAATACTAGGAGCCCGCGGCCCTCCCCCTCCTCTCCGACACACATCCCGGCCCACTAGCTTTTCTCCCTCTTGGTGTGACAGTTTTTGACACTGGGAAATATGTCTGCAAGATAGTGGTGGAAATATCTAATCCCTCACAATGGGGTCTGGTGCATTTACACATTTCATTTAATATGGCATCAAATCATTGCAATACACTGGAAATAGATGACGGTGTGAAAAATGCATGAATTTCCCAGTGAAAATAGAATGAGCAGGGGAAAAGAAACAGGAGGAGGAGTTACAAATGGAAGTCTTCCTGTTATTTTCTGATTTAATAGAGCTTTATGCCTGTCAGCACATTTTGGCCAGATTAAAGTGAGGAATCTAAAGTGAATGTCTCGAGATGTAATGTTTTTATTGATCATCAGTCACCCTCCCCATTACCACTGTCACCATTGTCCTCCTTTCAGCCTCACAGGTAACCCAGGAGTCTGCTCTTCATGTGAAAGTTAGAAGTCCTTCATTGGACTTAGGTATGGACAGGCTTCTGTGCCAAGCTTTATATTACGCTACATTATTTATTGCGTAAAGGGTGCTCCTTTCATGGGAGTTCATTACATTTCTCTGTGTCATCCATTTACCCAGCCACTGTTGTGTTAATGAGGACAGTAAAGCTACAGGTGTCACGTCCACCATTGGCAACCTCAAACATTCTCACCTGATGCAGCCGCCAAAACCCAATTTCCTTAACTGCGACAAAGAAAACTTCAAACTAAAATAGGATCTCATCAAAATAGATGATATGGCATAAGGCTGGAACAGAAGCAGCAAAGTAGGATAGGACATAAGCCAAAAAATACGAGCCCGTTGCAGCATATGTTGTCAAAGATGCCGCGGGTACCCTTGACTGGGATCCGCTCAGGGTCCTTGGAGGCCTTGTGGCTATGCACTGCTCAAAAGTGCCACCAGTGTATTGCTTGGCTATGATCCCTGCATAAGCTTCTAGCCAAGGACAATTTGACTACAGCCTATCACCCAGCAATAATAGGAACTCTCAAACAAATCATGTTACCACATAAATCATATGCATAGGGTTAGTAGGAGCATCAAAAGGTTACCCCCTAATTATCAGAACACTGTGTACTTTGCATAGAGGAAGCCTACTTTTTTCCATGGCCAGGAATATCTTATGACTACTATGCGGTCATGGTGAACACTGTACACTCTGCTGTAGGTATTGTTACCGAGCTGTAGGTTGTAACTAAACCATTTGTTTTATTTCAGCCCAACGCAATGCGACTTATCCAGATGTAAAACTATAACTTATGGGTATGGAATGAATTTACTTTATAAAGTGAAGTACAAGTTTTGGATAAATTACCAAAACCTAAGAGCCATGACCTGTGCAATGTCAAGTCTTGCATGACTGAGAGTTGGCCGCATAAAAAGAGAGACAAATGTGGAAAATATATATAATATAAATTCAATTTTTTTGCTGCCTTTTAAGCTGTGACTTGTCCAGTGGATCGTGACCAAAATGAATTGAGCAGGGAGGGGCCTGGTGAAAGGACACTTAATCAATTGAATTTTAATCAAGCACACAAAGAACAGAGAAGCTGGAATCGAAGTAGTAGCTTGACAATGAACACTTTCTCACACACACACTCACCTACACACACACAAGGCCAAATAATGGGCCCTCCTAACAGTATATTAATATCAAGGCCTTAATAAGTAGCAGGGTCATGCTTTGCCTTGAGAACGGCTCCGATCCTTCATGCAGTGCTATAATAACAAGTCCTGAACCAAGTGTAGTGGAATATTGGACCATTTTTCAAGAAGAAAGTGCTTTGTTTCTTTCAAGGATAAAGGTAGTGAAATGCTACTTTGCACCATATGTTGCAGAACTGCCCATGGATGGTAGATGAGGTTTAAATCAACTGATTGTGGAAGTCTGGGGAGATGTGGAAAACATCATCCTGGTGTTCAGAAAACCACTCTTGAATTGGCTGAGCTGTATGCATGAGACCATTGGACATCTTAGAATGGGAGATGGGCATTGTAAGGGAACAATGATTGAGACATAGAGAGCATCTGTTCTTGCAAAATGCTCTCCTGCTATATAGCAGTGTCTCTCAATCCATTCCTCAAGGACCCACTAACAGTCCACATTTTTGCATCATCCCAGCTCTCTACCTGGAAGCTGGGAGAGAGCAAAAACCTGGACTGTCTGGGGTCTCCAAGGACTGGATTGAAAAACACTGCTATACACACATAACATCTTGTCTTTATGAAAATGTTGAAGCCGTCTTATCATCTGTAGATTATTCCTTCTTTGTTCTTCTTCTCACTTATATTAAATATATATTAAATATAAATAAATATATATATATATATATATCAGCGCTTATTAGCTCCGTGGTACATTGGCTCCTTGGTGCAGTGGGTGCTGCTGTAGCTTGGCACTGGCAGGTGCCTCTGCGTGCTATGCATGTTTTCACTGTGCTGTGATGGTTTCCTTCATGCAGTTAAGCTAACTAGGCTCTCTGAGTCATAGAGTATTCCTCTGCCTTGTGTTCTGTCCTACCTGGGATAGTCGCTGTGGTCTCTGAGAACCTATACTGGATAAACTCTTAAGAAAGATGGATGGATTATAAATTCACCATTTATATGGGGCTCTGAAGCCCTTTTTGTAAACACATAGCATAGCGTAAGGTACTCTATATATGCAATGCCACTATAACGCAACACAATTATGGATGATGGATGCTTTATCCACTGTATACAGCATTTCTCTGGTGGTCTGAAGCCTCTCTTTATAAACACATACATAAAGCTAGGCACAATATACACACAGGCCAGTGCATTGCAATACTGTCACTCCCACAGTCACACAAAGAGAAATTTAGAGCTACTGATTTACTTGAACTACATTTTAGATGGCAGTTTAAGCAGCTCTACTGAAATTCTCTAAATGTCCAGTGAGACTTGGCTATGCGCACTTGCTGCTCCATACCTCAGATACGTTCAGGGTGGGTGTCAGTCTCTTGCAGTGATGTATTCTGTCCTTATTGTCCCTGTTTTGTGACTTAACAGCATATCAAGGCACAGGCTGGGTGTTCATCAAGAAGGAATAGGGTTAGCATTTTGGATGTTTGTCGTAATGTTGTCTCCCCTACGGCCTCATCTTCATCTTGCCTGTAGCAAGCAAAAATTACTTTTGTTATAGAGCATGATGTGAAGAAAATAAAGATGAAAATCAGCTGCTCCAGGTCTGACCCATAGTACATGATCAGGTCCCCCATACAAGTAAGTGCAACTGGGAGAAAATCATGGAGCATGTCCACAACAGTAGTGGTTTCTGTTACCCTCACAAATTTCAGCAGGATGAGGAGTGTGGATGGATGGATGGATGGATGGATGGATGGATGGGTAGATGGATGGATGGATGGATGGATGGATGGATGAATTGATGGATGGGCTACAGCAAAAAATTGATTCCTGTAGCCTGGCTTGCATATCAAAGGCGAAGTATGTGTGCATTTGTGTATTCAGTACACATCCATTTCAAATAATATATAAATATTAATTGTAATGGTACAGTGATTTTGATGAAATCCAATTATGTCCTTTTTCGTCTTCCAAAAATAAATTCTTGTGTAAAATTATTTTCATAATACATTTATGAATCAGAAGACTGAGTCCTGTAACTTACATTCTTTTGCTCTTTGTTGTCCCACTCTGTGTGTGTGTGTGTATGTGTGCGCGCGAGTGTTGTATATATTTATTGTATATGTGCTTTTCTGATCTCCAACCTCATGAAAGCACAAAAAGGAAGCAGACCTGGCTCCATCACTTGTGCTATATGCTGAATTGTTCCGTTCATCTTGTCAGCAATGAAACTGAACCTTTCATTTTGTTTGTCCATGAAGTTCTGTTTTTCTCTCTTCCTCTGTTATACCCATGTCCCACCCCAAGGCCCTCATTTGAAAAGGGAAAACTATAATAACAAAAGTCTGGAACTTCTCGACCAACTTTTTTGCGTTGTATGGTTCTATCGCCAAACAAAGCTGGCTTTCTCAACATGTCATAAATTATAGAAGCACATTTACAGTCTTGTGTAGCAGGCACTGCCTTCACAAATCATAACAGTTACAATCCCAGAATCCCCTTGCAGTCTGGGACATTTCTGTACCAGTCAGCATTTTCATGTGCAAGACAGCGTTGGGATTTACTATGCATCTGTTAATGAGAAATGTGTCTATTGAATAAGATGTGCTTTAGAATAAAGAACATGAGGTATGAAAATGTGATAGAGATACTTTGGGAATCTCTTGATACTTGACATTTCATTTAATCTAATAATAGACACTTTATGTTACCATTTTATTGATTAATTAAGTGAAGTCATTGCCTCCAGTTTTGTTTCATTGCCTAAAACTGAATTGATTAAAATCAATATTAAATGATTAATTCAGTTTTTATTGCTCCTTTAACTTATAATGGTTAAGGACCCTAGATTTTGGAATGGCTGAATCCCAAAGACCCAAGAAACTCAGCCACTGAGAGGGCACTCGAGTGCATCCACAGGCATGTGAAGGTTGGCATGCAGGCAGTCTGTGGTTCTTCCCAGAATTCCGGGCTGTCTGCTTTTAGTTTCACATCACCTCAGAAAACCATATCCCCTGTTTATGATTCATTCTTTAGCTGCTGTCCTTATTCCGGAAGAGAGAATGCTTGTCAATCTGGAGCATTTTCTTTGCCCTCAGAATAGACTGGAATACCAAAACACAGATGTGCGAATGAAGTAAAATGTAGTAAATATTAATACATCACTGAATAATGGCCGGTGGCAAAACCTCAGAAAGAAGCAAGTTCAAGCCACAGTAGGGCACACCCCAGAGAAAAGTGCCCAATCTGCTCCTGTAAAGTATCCAAACGTGTCCATGGGAAGAATGCTGAGCTCTGTAGCTTGCTCTGGTTGAGAATATTTTTTTCTTAGCAATAAAATCAGCCAATGCAACCCTGAAGTAATACACATCATTTAAAGAAATAAATTAAGAATGACCCTTATTGTTTTAAAGTACAGACTTAATTTCAAAGCATTTAAACGTTTTTTGCTTTTCTCATTGCTTTCTCTTTGACGTCCATTAGGTAACATTTGAAAATAAAATGGAGCCTGTTTTATCTAGTAACTTAAAGCTATGATTACAGCATTTGCATATATGCTTGTTTACGCTAAGACCCCACAGGCAATTGTCTAATAAACTTCTCCCTTCAGGTTTCCTAAATGCACATGAATGTAAAGCATTGAATTAATGATGTCACTTGCAGTATTCTTGATATATGTTGGTATTTACCAAAATACATTCAAGAATTAAGTTAATATTCAGGACAATTGATTATGAAAAGTTTGTCTGTAATACATGATGCATCTATCTACAGGGTTGGCTACTGTGCTTCAGAATCTCCCATAATGCACTGCAAACCTCATTCAACTAATTGTGCTCTAGTTGATCAATACCATCAGTTGAAATGGGGTGGACACCAAATCACCCGCCAAGGGATAACCTCTAACGATAATGCTGATATAGAAATATCAGGAAACAAAACAGGAGAGAGAGGTTCACTATTTTATTTGAATTAGACAAAACCTTAGCTTAGGAAAGAGGCAAGGAAAAAAATCAACTGACGTTTATTGTATGATACTTAATAAATGAAATCAAAACAATTTAGACAATAATACTCCACATCCCACACAGTATCTGAGACACCTGCATGAAAGAAAACTTTTATTTAAAGTAGCTTAAACAAATATACTAAAGTGAACCCACAGATTCCAAAACATGTAAGTGATCCCAAAATAGACTTAACAGGTATTTACAGTAACAGGTAAGTTATTTCACCAGTATTTTGTGCTATTATGACTTTTAGAAAGACTGCTGCAAGTATTTTTACTTGTTGAAAAACACTGCTATACACACACACACATTTGTCTTTATGAAAATGTTGTATAGCAGTGTTTTTCAAGTTTCTATTGACATGTTCTGGTGCAAATATTTTAATAAAAAACTGGCATTTACATAGATTGCTAGAAATATTTTTATATTAGACTGCCTTTCACACACAAAAAAAAACTGGTTTAGAATTTTTTGTAAAAAATCATTAACAACGATTGATGAAGGTATCATAAAACATCATTCACAGAGACTGAGGCTGCCATTTTAATAATATACTGGCATTCACGATGACTGGTGCAGGTATATTAACATTAGCTCTGCTTTTATTGCAGGAGCTAATTTTATGTGTTGAATTTACAGCACTACAATTTATGATTCAGATTATACCCAACCGTTTAGGCTATCTTGTCGTCAAAAGTCAGAACCGCTTTCTGAACATTAATCTCGATCAGACTGCTGGACCAGAAAAACAAATCCATTCCGCTTCACTCTTTTTTTTTACTGTCATCCTCTGTGCACATTTCTGATTTGATCTGAGCCATCGTCTGCTCCTAACTAATTATTTATGGCCTGGATAGCCATCCAATCTTGGCCCTGTGGACAAAACGGATGCTCATTGATTGCAGGAAACTGAGGCATCCATCTCACCTTCCCATACGAAACAGGAGTGGGACTGAACAGTGTGGATGCACTGTTTTTAAATATGCAAGAGCTAGAAGGCGATTACAGCCACCTCCTCCCCGCAATGCAGTGCCACAAATGAAACACTAAGATGTCCAGGTGAAACGGGGTAGCTATTTTGAGTCACCAGCTAAGACACGGTGATGTCATTTGGTAAAGACCCAGGAACAACATGGTGACATCCTTCCACCTGCAGATACAGAGGAAGATGAAGAGCAAGTTCCAGGGGGATCAAGGACATGTTTGTGGTGTAGCGTCTTCATCTGAGCTTCACGTGGCAGAGTCTGTATAACAACCCAATGTAAACACCAATAGCCACCAGTACTGGGTAAAAAGTCTTAGGCAGTCAAAGAAACTGTTTAAAGATATCTAGCTGGGTAGTGAGAGAAACCAAAAATTAATATGAATGTCTTCTATTCTTCAAAAAGTTTCTGATACGTTGTTTGATGGCTAGATTAAGATCACTTCAGTTCCCAAACCACTCCTCAAGGGCACCTCAGCCATTATATGTGTTTGCTAATTTCCCCACCAACTCCATTAAGTAACAGACTTCATTTGTGAAATAATTTAATAATACATTGATTACACAAACATGTAAACTAGTGATCAAGTCAACAAAGACATGGGTGTATTGACTCCTTCCTGCAAATACTGGGCTGACTTTAGGAGAGGTTTTGAAATGGCTAAACTGACAGACTTTGACGGACACAGTAGTTTTAAACCAACAAGAAGACCATTTAAATGTCATTTATTTGACTGCCTGAAACTTTTGCATAGTATTGGATATAGCAATGCCAGTGTGACAATATTGTACATTTCTCCAACCCACTATCCATTTAATTACCTCTTACTCAATGATGGTCACAGTTTTCATTTTTACAAAAGGAAAAGGGAGTTTATGGAGGTCATGGTACAATTTACCCCTCTCTATTATTAAATATTCATATAAAATATTTTACAATATAACGGTATACGTGATAACAGCGCAAAGTCAGTAACTGTGCATATTGTTCATTCAGCTACCAAAACCATTGGCTAGTGACCTTCATTCCACAAGCCTCAACTTAACAAGCAAATGCAGACATTTCTGAAGCTACTCCAAACCAGCAGAAAAGACAAGCATAGGCTATAATGAGGTTATATCACTCGTGAGTTGCAGTCACTTTTTTCAGAAATCTACTTAATGTCCTAAAACATTTGCTCATTGTAATGACAGCGATCATTTTTGCCTTTGAAGTAGAAGAAAGAAATATTATTGTCTAAATAAAAGATTATATTATATTTATTTCACAAAATTTTTAAGAATTATTTTCTGAAACATTTTGAAGCTTACTGTACATTGCAATAATTTCCTAAGAAAATAAATATAATAATAAATTGTATTCTATGCTTAAGGTGTTTTGCATTTAATTTCATATCAAAGCGTTCTGCAAATATATCAATATTAAAACCACTGATGGATTACCCAAATCTTTCATGCCATTCAAATGAAGACAATATGTGATTTCTAACTTTTGACACACTTCTTTGTTCTGGTGGAAAACAAACTCATTTCTTCTCAAAGTAGCTTCAGTATTTCAGACTGAAATCTCATTTGTGATATAAAGTATTGACTTTCTGCTAATGTCCGAAAGGCTTGGCAGTATCTGATCTAGCCAAAAAAGTGAATATCCAATTGAAATTAAGTCTTCTGTCTTATTTAGCTCCCTCAACTCTCTGTCAAACTCTTTTGTCATCATTGAATGAGCATAAGCTGAATGCTTAATACCAGACTCATTGGAATTTATAGTGCTGGAGATTTCAATTAATTTAGCATGATTTAAAACTAACTCAATTAGGAATGGAAAATAAAGTAAAGATTTTGTTAGGATCAGTTGGTGGTTCATTCACTGCAGGTCCCCGCTGGAGATTTTTGAGTTTTGTTTTCCCAATCCGATGTTCAAAGTCATCAGCATATCCCGACGTGTAGAGCACAGGAGTTGAGCACGTAGAATTCAAATGAACCACTGAGTATGAGTGCAGCTGACTTTCTTCCAGAGTGTTGAATACTCAGTGACGTGCTGCTTCTGTGTACATAAGCACACAGTGTGTGGCTACTGTGATGCAGATTGTGTCCTTAAAAATGGTAATGACACAAAATATGAATAGTGCATGAACTCAAATATGTTATTATCCCCACAAAATACCTTATTTCCTAGTACTGGCATGTTGATTTGGAAATTAGTCTCTGTATCAGTACTGTTTTATCTACCTACATTAATGCATAGAAGATTATAATTTCAGTTTTTTTGAAGATTTCCAAAACTGAAGATGGCTACTGTATAAATGTATTTGAATAAATTGTGCAAACTTTCCTACTTTGAATACAACGTTATATAAATAGGGTCTCAGAAGGCTCTCTTCTCCAGTATAAGCAAACTCATTATTATTATTATTATTGTTATTATTGTTATTGTTGTTATATGGTTATAATTATCATCATCATCATTATTATGTAATACCTCAGTTGTGTATGATCAGTCATTTGTTAGGTGTGACCCTTGATTTGTGAAGCATGACATAGGTGTGCAGTGTGATGTTTCATTTAACGTTCAACAAACATAAAGGACCAGTGTGCGTATTCCAAAGCCGTGTAAAGTGCAGAGTGCTTATTTATTAATGCGGAACTTTAAATGGATTTTCGAGTGTTTTCCAGCTGTGTCTATGTTCCAAAGAGTTCATAAACCTAATTAATATCATGTACACACCAAATGTAGAAATGTCGACAACCAGTTATAAAATAAAAATGATAATTAATTGTGCTGTTTGTACAATAGAAAAAAAAAAACTAGGTATGCCGAGAAACAAAGCAACCTCTGGTGATGCACATAGTTCTTACTTCAAATTCCTTCAGAGTTTATATCAATATTTCTCTAGGCTCCCATGTAACTCATCTAACAGCAGAATGCTTTGAACGTTACCATACTGTAAATGTGCATTTCTTTGACTCTCTGACATATGTGGCTGATGGGTGTGAATTTGGCCAGCTGTTTCAATTGTAGTAGCTGTGCTCTCTTTGTGTATTATGACTTTTTATGCTCTTCATGAGATTTGATCTAATGAAAGTTTGGCAGGCCCATGGGCAGGAGTTATCTCTCTGACAATGGCTGGTCTGACATCCCTTCATGCAATGCACAGGTGTAATCCGACAAAGTCTCACAAGACCATGATCAGCATCCTCTATTGATCTCCATGGCAACAAGCCACAACAAGGTTCAGAGATACTGTTCAAAGAGCTTACCTAATTTCTCTAACCACGTTTAAGGCCTCCTCGCAAAAATCAACGTGCATGTTCTCAGACACCTACACTGTCGGCGTCAAATGTTCTGAAATATCACTGTCAAAAAATAAGTGTTCTGGTCGCACAACCCACATCACCATACATTTCAGGTGGCTTCTCGCTTGTGGTAGAGTGGTTGTGGTTGAACACCTTTTCCCAACACAAAGGGAGGTGTGGCACCACGGCACCCTGGCCAGGGCAAGCCTCCCCCCTCTGCCCTGCTCTGTTGTGTCATCAAACCTCAGGCTCTTTTGCGAGTGACAGATGCCTCACGAAGACAGAGAGTGGTGTCGAGTGAAGGGACGACCACAAAGAGCAGAGAAGCTCTTCTGTGTAGGCACATCCAGGAAAAGGAAGAAAATGCCCTCTCAAAATGATGAAGGATAGTTTGGGGACAGCAAAAAAGTCGAAGCGGTATTTCATACTGTGAGACATTTTGACAGGGGACCTGTCCCCATGGTGAGGTGCACTGCCATTTTGAAGATCCGCACCAGCTGTGCGATCCCAAGCAGAAACGTCTCTATTGCTCTGGGTGCTGGGGCTGCCTTCCCCTCCGAAAGCTGACAGGAAACTCACTGTGAGCCACTGAAATTTTTATGCCTGAGATCCAGTGTGAGAATGGAAAGAGACTAGCATTATGGGCTGCTGATTGGATATCGATATCACTTAATGTGCTGTATATTTTCAGACCAAAACATGGCTCTCAGGTTTGTAAACTATTATTCTGGGTGTGGTTATCAGCATATAGCTTGAGCGCGTTATTTATACTTTTTTCTTCGCACAGTGATGAAACTTTTAATGTACATTTAAAGCCTGCTGAAGGTCTGAAGGTCACAAGAACAAAACCATGTGGAATTATTTAACATTTACTTTTGTATATACTTACCTTTTCTTTTAATTCTTTTTTTATATTCCAGCACCAGTTTAGAAGATTTTAAAATGAGCACAGATGACAAACAATACATGTTCAAATGATCACATGCTGACACATTAAAATCCCAGGCGCCAAATGGGAATGAGGAGCTGAGCCACGTGAAAGTAGCCGATGTATTTTCAGAAATATTCCAGGGATTGTTTTCACATCATTTCTTTTCCCCGTGAAAGGCTCCTAATGTCCGGCTGACTTTCGCCGGGTCCTTTGGTGCATGCAAATAACAGACATCCGTTAACACTGGCAGATTGTGCGGGCCTCACAGATTTCAGCTCAGAGGAAGCGGACAGTCATTTGTTTCCATTATGCGCTTCAGCCCTCATAAGGAAGGCTGTGTCAGGGGAATAAACCAGCCTATTGTGTCCGCTGTATCATAGCAGCTGGGGCATACAGAGAGGTACAGCTCATTTATGCCGGGGGTCAGAGTGGATGGAGGCTGAACCAGCGTTACTGACTCTGTGTGTGATGACGTCAGACACATTCCGACAGTGAGACCACAACAAGATACGCTCTTCATAAATCACCATACTAGTTTGCCGTTCATCCTGCCCCATGTTTTATCCCATTGTGAGTCAACAACAGTGTCATGGGAGGGTGGTAGATCATGTGACTCATTGGGGTTCGTGGCTGGCGTATTCATGGACCTCCTTGCTGTAACGTTTGTGCGACGTCGTGGCAGAGAGTCCTAACACTGCGGTGACGTGGAACTGTGTGTCACATGATACAGGAGTTTAAAGGTATAGCAGCTGTTAGAGGATGGCGAACAGGGCCATGTGTGGCACTGCGATTGATTTGGGGGAAGGGCTTTCCTTGGCAAAAGGTACCAGACAGGGCAAAAACAGCATGAGAAAACAAGTTGGGCACACTAGTTGGGACTGACTTTGAGAATGGAGCCAAGTTTACTTCAGGACTGTGGCAGTGAAACCATGCAAACATACTCATTCTGGGAGCGTGAGTGACAGATGGAACAAATCGATGACCCTCGTGTAACAAAGGCTTCCTGTGGACTGTAACCCAAACCTAGAATCCAAAACAGTGTGAGGTGAAAAATAAATTGACTCCTCCCTTGTGATATTTGGATTGGCTGACCATTATGACATTAAGTACACACCACCTGTCTGTGATTTGGTTGACATAATTAAATGAAATAACTTTTAAGACCGTAAGTGTAACCTACTGAACGGTGCCACTTTACACTTACTTCTAACATCTTGGAGGCCTCAGCCGGTAATAACTCTGCTCTGGAGGGGAAGGAAGACTCAAATAGAAAAGCATAATTTGGAAACGAGCTCCAGCTCAATCCCCAGATATTCAATCATATCTGTCTCGCAAACCTGACATGCAGCCCTTGATAATTCCTGCACTCTGCTTTTAATTTCATTGCAGGAATCCATCTCCTGGCTACTGTAGAGATAAATTAACGGGGAACTATTTAATTGTTCAGTGCTTTTAATTTCTGTTTTTGTTCCACTAGGATCACCCTTGGCTTTCAAGTGGAAACCAGCACATATCCAGCATCAGGAGGAGAAATCAGATGGAGTCCCAGAGGTTGAGATCTATGAGCAGATATCTGACTTTTAGCACATCTCCTTCTGTAATACATTGTCTGTTTATTGAATAACCTTCTGAAAATTGGGGGGGGGGGATCAAACATAATTTCACAACAACAAATGTGAAAAGGTCTTGGGAAAGTTAGACAGACAGGAGAAGCAACTGTGTGAATGTGTGAGAGGGGAAGTGCAGCATGTCAGCAATGTGTATGAGTCTGGCTCCGTCTACTGCCAACCTGCAGGACCAAACAATGACTGCCCGTCACACATCGACAAAACCAAGGGCTCACTGCAGCGAAACGGGGGCCCAGGAGGCTGGCCTGAGTCACACACCACTAGCACGTAGCTGGCTGGCCCTGGCTGTGCACGCCGCTCAGCTGCTCTGGGGGCCGACGCACCCTCCCAAGTCAAAGAGTCATACTCAGGATCCGTCTGCAGGCACAGTGAGCGCCGTCATCACACACAGTAAGTTTGGAGTGGTGGTTGCTTTGACGTAGCTCAGTTAAGTCGATAGCGACTTTGAATGCTTCGGCTTGCTTGGAATTGCTGATGGAGGCGGTCAATCCAGCCCACGGACTGTGAGCTGGGCACAAAAGTAATGAGCGACTCTGTCTATTTCAGGCAACGTGAGAAGAGAGAGGAAGGGAGAATGCCGGTGGGAGGGGTAGAAGGAGGAAAGTGTGGCACCAAAAGAATATGTCTGACACCCTCTCTCCAGCAGCTGCTAGCGCTCCGGTGAGAAACGCCAGTCTGCACACCGCACGTTAACGCTTAGCGAAAGCAGAAAGCCATTCAATCAGGGATAATGCAAGCATCAAAGCCAAAACTGCTAAAGAAGCCATGGCGTTTAAAGCCCTTTTAGGGGCCATAAGAATCACTTTTTACATGTGCATCACTGCTGCATTGGACGGAGGTTTAGCATGCTCACCCCCGCCGAACTCCTGCTGAATTGTTGCCATGTTTTCACCGACAGCCTCCCTAATTAAAACTAATACACCCTGGGCTAATGAGGACACCTCCAACAGCGGTAGCAGGGTAAATTCTCCATGAAAAACCCAGGCCTAGCCCTGAACAGAGTGCTTCCCAGCAGGCCTTGGATCTGTCATTCTCCGACACTCAGGCAGCATCTCACCTCCGCTCCGGAAAGCTCCCAATGCCGCATCTGCTGCTCGGCTGGATAGGATGCCCGTGCTCACACCCGTGCTCACGCTCGTTGCACCTCTTCTTGATGGGCTGTCATCTTGCTACAGAATTTACATGATTGTGCTCATATCGATCAGTTGATTCACTTCTAGTGCTTTTATTATTTTAAATGGAGGTATTTTGTCAAAAACGACAAAACGTGCAGTATATATTGCAACAAATTTTACTTTAACTTAATATTTACTACAGAAGTCAGAAATTTTCGTTACTTTGAGCTGATTCCAGCCCAGTCATTCTTATCATGGTGGATAATGCCTGGCATCACTAAAGAAATAAATGTATCTTTTTCGATATTCTTCATTTGGTTTTCAGTCTTGTGCATCTCCCCCCGCATTTCCTGAGGTGGGTGGGGGCGGTGCCGCTGGTTCAGGTAGGTGGGGGCAGTGCCGCCCGAGGGCCCATGGTACGGAGTACGTCTGTGATAATTACTGTGAGGCTGACGCAGTGTTTCCCACGGCCATCGTGCCCCATGCAGCCTCAAAGCAGAATCTTTGCAATCATCCCTTTCAGATGGCTGCCTCATATTTAGTGATTGTGTTTTATCTGCTCCAGCCAGCAACGCCATATGATTTAGATTTTTCATATGCGCCATGTTTTTGTAACACCTATTATATAAACTAATAATTAGAAGTTAATATAACTGTTTTGGGGGTAGGGCACTGTGGCCTTTGAATACCGCCTATGGCTTTGGAGGACTTTGCGTGTCCTTTCCATGTTGTAATCCGGTTTACAGCTGCATTCCAAAGAAATCCCTTAGGCTAACTGACATTTACAAATTACATGTACTGTGTAACCATGTGCCTGTGTGTCTGTGCCCTGCGATGGACTGATGGGCTGACATCCTGTCTGTGGTGTTCCCCCTTCTTGTACACTGTGAAGGATTGTCTGTGGGGTACCTCCATGTGCCCTGCAATGGGCTGGCATCCTGACTGTGATGTACACCCTCCCTGTGCCCTGTAATGGACTGGCATCCTAACTGTGATTTAACCGTACCCTGTGCCCTGGCTGCTGGTATCTGATCTGTGATGTACACCCACCCTGTGCCCTGGTCAGCTGGTATCTGATTTGTGTTGTACACCCACTCTGTGCCCTGTGATGGACTGGCATCCTGACTGTGATTTAACCGTACCCTGTGCCCTGGTCAGCTGGTATCTGATCTGTGATGTACACCCTCCCTGTGCCCTGGCTGCTGGTATCTGATCTGTGATGTACACCCTCCCTGTGCCCTGGCTGCTGGTATCTGATCTGTGATGTACACCCTCCCTGTGCCCTGGTCAGCTGGTATCTGATCTGTGATGTACACCCACCCTGTGCCCTTGTCAGCTGGTATCTGATCTGTGATGTACCCCCTCCTTGGGCCTGGGTTACCTGAGACAGGGTCCAGCCCCCCTTCTCGTCCCGGACTAATTTGATTTAAAGCAGTGATGCCATTAAAACGAGTGAAATCCTATGATGAGATTCCCATTATGAAATTCCAGTATGTCTTCAATGAAAGGATGAAAGGCTAATTTGTGCTCCACCCCTAAATACCACAGTGACTGTAGAAACTATTAATTCCATGAGCTGCACACAGCCACAGCATCTGTGTCATAAATTAACAACTGACAGAAGCAAAGAATGCCAAATCAATCTAATACAGGCTATACAACCGTATACATAGTATTCAGCATTTATATATAGTATATTTTAAAGGTAGTAAAATATCCAATTTAGTTTGAATTCCATTACATGTTTAAAGTCAAAGTATCTCTGAAATGTAGATAAATAGAAATATTTTAACATACTTTAAAAAAAATGTTGTTATGTTTTGTTTCTGGAGTTTACAGAACAGTTCCTTTCTTAATTCTGTGAACCAAAACAGCTTGTCCTATGGTTGTGATGTCAGAATGATGTCATCTCTCATTTTTCATTCTCTGTTTATCCAACACTTTTTATTTAAAACAATGCGAGCAACTTCAACTTTCAGCCATTGGTGCAATCCAGTGCCTCTTTTAGACAACTGGATAAAATAACCTTCTAGAGGTTCAACAGCAGTTACCCCTCCTGGAAGCTGCACCTTGGATTTGGCATTTCCTTTAAAGCTGCACACACTTGGATGGGAACCGACAGCTTGCCCAGCTTCCACACCACATGTCAGCCGTAGCTGCGAGGGCAGATGTTCATTTAAAGCCTCATTCCATCATGGCAAAACAAGGGACACCATCTAGTGGATTTTCACTG
The DNA here is from genome assembly GCA_015163995.2 of Mormyrus lacerda. Lineage (NCBI taxonomy): Eukaryota > Metazoa > Chordata > Actinopteri > Osteoglossiformes > Mormyridae > Mormyrus > Mormyrus lacerda. The sequence goes on along the minus strand of JAABNX020000017.1, from coordinate 21,214,503 downwards.
CAATCTATATATATATATATATATATGGAGTCTTTTTTTAACATGACAAAATTCGCCTTTAGCGCAACTGTAATTAATAATTTGATCGGTACAGCCAATACAAATGGTCACTGGGAAGTACCGTTAATCTTGAGGAGTTAAAAAGCGCTCGTCGCCAACACAAAAATAGTCCACAAACTATTAGTTACGACGGATTTGCCGACAGATGGCGCCAACGAGCAGATGTATATATGGCCGAGATGCTAAGTAGTCTCCTGCTTCAGTCGCATAAGCAGACCTGCCCGTCGTAAAGGTATTTGAAACGATAACCAACTGTATACGCCATTAACACATTTAATTAACAGGGGGAAGAATTCCCACGCAGGATAAACTCTGAATACATTCAAAGCCCAACATGGATTTACGCCATGTCATTTGCAATCGCTTTATTCAAACTAACACTAAAGGCTAGTGTGTGATTATTTTTATGTTTTATTATATATATATCGGCGCTCTCACATCTTGATGCGTCGGCTTGAAAGCTGATCACTGTCTGGTGGTCGTTGGGTGACGGCGATGCGCCGAATAAATATCGCGGCGTCTGAAATTGTGTGCATCAGCATTATCACGGAAGGAAGAATCCCTCCTGGGCTCCGTCCTTTGTGCAGTCAGACGGGGGCGGGGGAGACTCAGACATACGGAGACTCTGCAGATTCCTGCGTGCCTCCGTGTCGCTCCGTTTGCTATGGGGCCAGGTTGCGCAGTGGTAAAGCGCGCTCCCTGTCCCACGATCCCGGCTCCCTCGCTTGTATCTAAAGGATTAAAGTCCTTGCCCAGAAATGAACACCTGCAATCCAATACATAGTGCAAAACAGACAAAGATCTCCGGCGACATTAAATTTAAACCCACTGTCTAAACTGTATACAAATCTATATATGAAAACCGGACGTCATGTCGGACCCAGAGCTTAAAATAAATATTGCTGAAAAGCAATATTTGTAGGGTAGTCTTTCAAACAAATGAGACTGTTTACGTCTAAGAAAGAAGAAACATCCGCTACGTTTGCCGCATAGCAAATTATTTCCATTATACAGCGTACTTTATATATAAGCAAGAACCTGGTAGACATTTATCGCACATTTAGTCGCCGCAGAGCTTCATTTCAGCTTAGCTGAGCATTGTAACAACTTCCAGATGAGTCCCATTCCTCAATATTTCCGAGGACGGTAGCCTACTGAAATCCCCGTGAATACTGTTTCGGCGATCAGATACCGCAGTGGCATATTGAGCGCCGTAACAGACTAAAAAAAAACATCCATAGTGCTGTTATTCGTTTAATGGTTGGGTAGTGTTACAAGCTCCTCTCGTCCATGTAGAATAGCATTATTTTACCTGCAGTGATCACTTCAACGGGCGCTACGGCATTTCGCATATGTGCCATTAAGTCGCATTTGATAAAGATCTAGCTCTTATTGAGCAATAAGACCCTCTACTCAGCACCAGCAGCCCATTACGCAGAAGGAACAGAACCACCAGCAGCAGCCCATCTTCCAGCACACACTTCGTGGGCTACCCTTTAAACTGAGCGATCAAGTTGAGCCGTGGTTACGTGCGCTGGGACAGCAAGCGGAGGGGGTGGAGAGTGGAGCAGGCACTGCAATATCATTTGTGAATCGCTCTCAGAGTGCCGCAGATACGGGCTGCGAGCGAACGGGCTACGAGCACACGCCGGCCGTGTCAATGCAGGTGGAGCTCGTAGAATGCGGGAATCAGCACGGCATCTTCCCAGGGATATTTCAACCTCTGCTTGATCGGAATTACAGTTTTCCCTCCGTTTTGCATTGATCCCCCCGCCACCTTACACAGTCTATGCATCGCTCTGCGGTTTTTTTTCTTTTCCTTCGTTGATGCTACTATATAGCGCGATGTATTAAGTGACTGGAGGCAGCGAAATCTTAAGTTCTTGTTAAAGACGGCGGGACAGATCATTTACTGGCCATACACTTCCACAAGGTAAGAAGACGGACCTTTTTGTAAAGTACAGTATTTCGATTAGTTCAGAAACAGAAAGGGTTTTTGTTGCTGTTATTCCGCAGTGAGAAATATCTCAAACGAGTTTCCTGTACTAGACAATATGATGTAAAACACCCTTATCTTCGTACCGCTGCATAGTAAACTGTAACAAAGATATAAAAATAGTATGCTAAGCATTCCGAATAATTTAAACGGTTGAGCATCTCATTATTATTATTATTATTATTATTACTACCATAATCGTTATCATTATTATGATTTAACACGCAAACGCAAATGAAGATCGATCTGACCGGATAAATATATAAGCCACAATAAAGGGCTTATACTAAAAAAGCTATTTCTACAGTTCACTGTGCAGAATGCGGATTTTGTCCGATTTCATTTTGTTTAATTTAATTTAATTTAATTTAATTATTAGTGTTTTATTTTTTCCCATGAAGCGGGGGAAGCAGAGTCGTGGTGCTAGGGGGGATAATTGTGGTTTATGTCCTGTTTGAAATTTACTGCACTGAAGTGGTGAAAGAGCGGCCGGGGAGCGATGTCGCATGCATATTAAACGGGAGACTCGCTCAACACAAAGGGGATGGGGCAAAAATGAACATTTTGTTTATTTCCTTTTTCCTAACCCACAGGTTCAACACGACTAGGCGCGAATCAAATCTACATAAGAAGCAGATCAGCTTCCGGGAGCGATGAGGACTACTGGTGCAGTGGACTATTTATGCTACTGTATGCTCATTTTGCGGCTGCTGACTCAGCCGGCTGCCAAGCAAGTACTTCGATATCGCTTAGCAGAAGAAGGTCCTGCCGATGTTCGGATCGGAAACGTAGCCGCCGACCTCGGCATCGTGGCTGGATCTGGTGAGGTGACTTTCACCCTCGAGTCTGGATCCGATTACTTTAAAATTGACAATATAACCGGAGAGCTGAGCACCAACGAGCGCCGGATAGACCGTGAGAAATTACAGCAATGCCAAATGATATTTGATGAAAACGAGTGCTTCATAGACTTCGAAGTGTCAGTAATAGGGCCAGCACAGAGCTGGGTCGACCTGTTTGAGGGAAAAGTGATCATCTTAGACATAAATGACAATACCCCGTCCTTCCCATCTCCTGTGCTGACTTTATCGGTGGAGGAGAACAGACCGATAGGTACGCTGTATTTACTTCCCACTGCTACTGATAGAGATTTTGGCAGGAATGGGATAGAGCGCTATGAGCTGCTCCAGGACAGTGGGGAGGGCTCAGTCAGGCGGCCGGGGTCCAGTGCCATGGGCCGTGTCGATGCTGGGGAGAGTTACTCAGGCAAGAGGAGATTTGACACTGAGGGAGCTGGCAGAAGCAGTGTCTTTGAACTCCAAGTTGCTGACACAACGGATGGGGAGAAGCAGCCACAGCTGATTATTAAAGGGGCCCTAGACAGGGAGCAGAGGGACTCCTATGAGCTAACGTTGCGGGTCAGGGATGGGGGAGACCCTCCTCGTTCCTCCCAAGCTATCCTGCGTGTTATGATTACGGATGTCAATGACAACAGCCCCCGCTTTGAGAAGAGCATATATGAGGCCGACCTGGCTGAGAACAGCTCCCCTGGAGCCCCCATTCTGCAGCTAAAGGCCACCGATTCTGATGTCGGAGTAAATGGGCAGATCGAATACGTCTTCGGCGCGGCCACCGAGTCTGTCCGTCGGCTCCTACGCCTGGATGAGGGCTCGGGCTGGCTCAGTGTGCTGCACCGCATCGATCGTGAGGAGGTCAGCCAGCTGCGCTTCACAGTCATGGCCCGTGACCGCGGGCAGCCCCCCAAGACGGACAAGGCCACGGTGGTGCTCAACATCAAAGATGAGAATGACAACGTGCCCATCATTGACATCCGGAAGATCGGGAGGATATTCGTAAAGGATGGGGTAGCTAATGTGGCAGAGGATGTGGTGGTGGACACCCCGGTGGCGCTGGTGCAGGTGTCAGACCGAGATCAGGGAGAGAATGGGGTGGTAACGTGCACAGTGGTAGGGGATGTGCCCTTCCAGCTGAAGCCAGCCAGTGAGACAGAGGGCGAGCAAAACCGGAAGAAGTACCTCCTTCACACCTCAGCCCCTCTGGACTACGAGGCCACACAGGAGTACAACGTTGTCATTGTGGCTGTAGACTCTGGAAGCCCTAGCTTATCTAGCAATAACTCCTTGATTGTTAAGGTGGGGGACACCAATGATAACCCCCCTATATTTAGCCAGAATGTGGTCGAAGTTTCCTTTCCAGAAAACAACGCCCCAGGTGAAAAAGTGACTAACGTAGTAGCTCTTGATGCAGACAGCGGGAAGAATGCCCAGATTTCTTATTCCCTGGACCCCTCTGTAAATGGAATATTTTCCATTGATGCTGACAGCGGGGACATCAGAGTCAACACAGTTTTGGACAGGGAGCAGGCAGAAAGGTATGAATTTAAAGTCATCGCCAAGGACAAGGGCATCCCAGTCCTCCAGGGGTCTGCCACCGTGGTGGTCCTGGTGGCAGATAAAAATGACAATGAGCCAAAGTTCATGCAAGATGTGTTTACCTTTTATGTAAAGGAGAATCTGCAGCCTAACAGCCCTGTAGGGATGGTTACTGTAAGCGATGCGGACAAAGGGGAAAATGCACAGATGAGCCTTTACATAGAGGAGGAGGAGGACATATTTTCCATAGAAAATGACACTGGGACAATCTTCTCCACTGTGTCCTTTGATAGGGAGCAAAAGACTACCTACACGTTCCGAGTGAAAGCAGTAGACGGTGGGATTCCGCCCCGTTCTGCCACGGCAACAGTGTCATTGTCTGTCATGGATGAGAATGACAATCCTCCCACTGTCACCTTTCCCAGCAACAACTCTTACACACTACTGCCACCCACTAGTAACTCCAGGACCGTGGTGAGGACGATCCTAGCCACAGACACCGACACTGGCGTCAACGCTGACCTGAACTTCAGCATTGTAGGTGGGAATCCGTTCAAACTGTTCGAGATTGACCCAGCCAATGGGGTCATTTCTCTAGTGGGCAAGGTGGAGCAGAAGCACTATGGTTTGCACCGTCTAGTGGTCCAAGTGAATGACAGTGGCCTCCCCTCGCAGAGTACCACCACCTTGGTGCACGTGTACATTAATGAGACAGTGTCTAACTCTACCGTTGTGGAGGCCCAGGTTGCCAAGAGCCTTGGCACACCCCTGTCTGTTGACATTGCCGGAGACCCAAATTACGACTTAGGCAAACAGAGACTGAGCATTGTGATAGGTGTGGTTTCGGGTATTATGACGGTAATCCTCATTATCCTCATTGTTGTCATGGCCCGGTACTGCCGGCCCAAGAGCAAGAATGGCTATGAGGCCGGAAAGAAGGACCATGAAGACTTTTTCACCCCTCAGCAGCATGACAAGAACAAGAAACCCAAAAAGGACAGGAAGAACAAGAAGTCCAAGCAGCCCCTGTACAGCAGCATTGTCACTGTGGAGGCATCCAAACCCAACGGGCAACGCTATGATGGTGTGAATGAGAAACTGTCAGACAGTCCAGGCATGGGTCGCTACCGTTCTGTCAATGGCGGTCCCGGGAGTCCCGACCTCGCTCGACACTACAAGTCCAGCTCTCCCTTGCCCACGGTCCAGCTGCACCCTCAGTCACCCACAGCTGGGAAAAAACACCAGGCTGTGCAGGACTTGCCCCCAGCAAACACCTTCGTGGGAACCGGAGATAACATATCGCTTGGATCTGACCACTGCTCTGAGTACAGCTGTCAGACCACCAGCAAGTACAACAAACAGGTAAGTCACCTAATTGCGTGCTTTGATTTATTCTCAGCATTCCTCAGACCCGATGACAGGTAGATCAGGTGCTCTTGGGCACTGTGTTGTGATGATGCAATGTTGGGGCAGGCCGGGTCTCAAAGTTGTTCAGGGGAGCATGCAAAGGCAGGGGCCGTGTTGTGTGGGCATTTAGACCAATTTGACCTGCATTGCGCCGTGGAGTTGTCCCTGCTGGGTCAAAATGGTTGTGGACTGCAGCACTCAAACATTCAGACCCATGTGCACACGGGCATTGGGGACGAGCTGAGTGTCACCCGCACACCCCATATTTGCACTCCTCACATGAGTCCTGGCATTTCAGACAGGACCCTCTGTCACTCCTCTGGCTTCTTGCAGGAGTGAGACGGAATAGGAGTGGTCCTGTGAGGAATGTTAAATCCGGGGGTCGTGTTTAAGCTTGAATTTGAAATATGTATAGGCATTCCTGGGCATTTGTGTGTGTGTCATTTGACTGACCCCGAAGGAAAATTAAGTGCTAGCATGTATAATGTAAAAATGACTCCAATGCTGCGGATTCAACACGGCATTTATGGAGCTTGGGGAAAATATCCATCTGTCTTTGTATGATTATTTCAAGCAAAGCCAAGGACACACTGTTAATACTCTACGAGCTCAGTCCTTTTATTCTGCAATTGCCAGGAAAGAACACTCATTCTGTTGTTTCATGCCTTTTCTATGGCGGTCTAATGAATTATTGATCATTTTCTTATGCGGTGTAAGCAGCTGTTTTTGCAGACCAGAATTCTGCCCCTGAAATCTCAACACTCTTCTCCCCTCTTCATTTTTCTTCTCTTTTTTCTCTTATTCTTCTACCCTCACTCACTCTCCCTTTCTCTCTTCCTCCCCCTCCTCTCTGATTATCTGCGTCTGTCCCATCTTCATTTTCCTGTACGCTCTTACCTTCTTTCCATGGGTATATCTCCTCTCTCTCCTTTTCTGCCTACCTCATCCTTTCTTCTTGTTCCTGTCCTTTTCTTCCTAAGCACGCCTCTCTCTCTCTCTCTCTCTCTCTGTGGCAGACAGGTTGCATGGTTGCTTGGGATTTGCCACCTGACAATAAGGTATTTTAGACAGAGGTAACTCTGGGCGTGCCAGTGCCTCATACGAGTGTCTTATCCATAATTAAAAAGGTGCTGTATTTTGTGGTGCAGTGCATGTATTGTGTTTGAGTACAGCAGATATTTATATATTTACTATTGTGTGCCTGTGTATGTTGCAGTTTATTCGCACCAAGTGCAGTAAATTATTCAAGCCCAATTGGTGACTGCTTATTGAACTCGGTGTTGTAGATCCATTCAGAGTGTGATTACCTTTCTGCACATCAGCACTCCTCCTTAACCTGATATGTTAGAAAGAGGTCTCAAAATGCTTTACATAACTTCTTAGGGACGGCTCGTCTAAAGCATCTCTGACATAATAGCAGAATGCGCAGCCGGCACTCCAGTGCTGATGTCGTTAGAGATGCGCTTGACCCGAAACGGTCATCCAGCAAGTGGCTGCTGCCGTTTCCGTGCCCCCCTGTGTCTGTCACACGTTAACATCATCTCGGGTGTTTTTTGTGTGAGCTGGGGTGACACCAGTCCCAATATGAGTCCCAGAAGGGATATACTATTCAGAGGTTTAAGAGAGAAGGCTGCAGTGATCCTGTTAACCCCTTTGTGCCCAGGGTGCTGCATTTCATGCACATTAATACAGTCAGGTCAGCCCGCTAGATTCCTCAGACAGGGATGGGAGCATTAAATCGTCATTTTTGACATTTGAGTTAATGAGCTGGATCTCACCCAAGGATGGGTGGTGCTGTGGTGGGGATATGGGGGGGGGGGTGCTGAGAGTAAAAAAATGCATCATTGTTTGAAATGGCTAAGAAGGACAAAGGCACATCCCTCAGATAATACCCTAGGTGGACTCTTAATGCCTCCCTGGTGTCTTTGTTACCCCACCCTCTCTCTCTCACCCTTGGTCGTCCACCTTGACCCGGTAAAAAGCAGGGGGGGGGGGACTTTAATAGGACAGCCAATGCTGCCAGGTAGCTAGGCAACTGGCTGAGTTTGCCAGGTAAGTCTTCACTTGGTAGATGTTTAAACTGTCATGTCATTAGAGTAACAAGATGCAGGAATCGACTCCAGATGTGTCTCATGGTGCTGCTCTAGACAGGGTGGGAAACCCATATACCATACAACCAATCCTGCCCTCCTATTCACAATTCTCACTGCTCGGTGGGGGGGGGGGGCAGAATGGAGATTAAAATAGATTCAACCTGTTGGGCTGTCAGATTTCCACAACATATTTCCTGTATTTGAGGAAATGCACAGAAACTTCCTGTAGCTCTAGACTACTGTAAAGGTGCAGGTTCATCTCATGTCTTCTCCTTGGGCTGCGGAAATGTGCAGACAGATTCCCAGGGCTTGCATTCTCCCATACTTTGGTTATGACAGCAGGTTATTTAGTGGTTCGCCTCACGTAAGCCGGGGCTCCAAACTCACCACCTCCCGGTCTAGTGTCTCAGTGTCCCTCCCTCTGATTCCTTCTTGGCTGGAGCCTGGTTCCATCTCCATGGTGTCGCTTGTGTAAATGGCACTGCAACGTAGGATGGCTCCCAGGACACGTTCTTATGTGTCCTACATGCAAATGGAGAGGCGCGCCGCTCTCTGAGAAGCGACGCAGCACATCTGCTGCCAGACACAGGGGAGCCCTTGTTATCTCCAAATCTCAGTGTGTCTCAAAATCTCTGTGAAGAACTTTTTGTGGCTTTTTCTTAAACGAATGCAAAACAAAAAATAAAAGTAAAAGATCACCAAAATCCACTCACTGATCTTCTGAGTTCAGAGGCTGATAAATCTGTGATTTCCTGTTTTGAATCACCTCTGTGCATGGAACTGTCACACACTTTGCCACTACGATGTGCTGTAAAAGAATCTGCAAAGAATCCACAACTGTGCCGCCCCATAAGCAGGCTCTGAGTCACTGTATGGCAAAGCCTCTTTACTCTTGTACTGTACCTTAACCTTTTAGAGTGTTATGTTTATGCTATCAAGCCGATACTTTTCTGAAAGTAAGTAAGCTTTGTCCTATCATTGCCTGTCCTTGCTTTCACAGTTCCTCCTTCATAGCAGAGTGCTGATGTCACTTTAATGTGCATTTTTTAGGGTACAAAATGCAGTAACACCCAATCAGTCATAATGGTGCACATATGCCTCACTGTTTGATTTAGTTACAATCAGTTATAAGTTGCCTTAACCAGTATTGAAAATTTATTCTGAGGAGTATCCACAGCAGTGCTGCATGTCTTTGTTTAGCTGTGATTCTGTGACATCCGGTCCCTGAGGTGTAACACGCCTCTATCAGCTACTCTAAAGCAATAGACCAGGGGTCATCAATATGATGCCCGTGGGCACCAGGATGCCCCCAAGGACCACGAGATGTCTGCGGACCTGTTCTAAAAATAGCACAACTTACCAGTGAGCAGCATCTAAAAATGTATTTTATCCTGTCACAATACTGAAAAGAGCATTTAAAACATGTTTATTATACATGAAGATTGGTTTAGGAGGGCGTTTCAAACTGGTAGCCCTTTCCTATGGCTCAGTACCCATGAAGTGACTCTCAGTTTCAAAATGGTTGGTGACTCCTGCAATAGACAGTCATAGGACCCTTCAGAGTAATAAATTGTTTATTTTTGACCAGGATCGCTCAAAGATGTTTGCCACCTTGTGTCCAAACTGAAGTACCTCTGATGTAATGTGTACTTTCAATTTCATTCAAACCGCGTGCTATTTTATTACAAACCAGGGGAGTTTCTATGGCCATTGAATAGAATGCGGGGCTATGACAAGTTTACCTTTTCTGTGAAGGAAGACTGGGACCGGGACTAAAATACTTGGCTAAGTGGTTGGACCTACGGCGACAGTTTCGAACTACAGTAAATTCAATTTATAACGGACTTCAAGAGACATCATTTACTCATGCCACACCTTAGCAGACACACTTGTAGTATAGATTATTATATAGATTATTACTACATTGTACATGTAGTAATCCAATTTATTTGACCAGATGTGTGACTATTAATATTCCCGACTATGTATCTACGCTGGATATCACCGCGCCTTGTAGGCGGAGCCTGCATGCTAGTTATAGTAGAACAAAACTACAGGTAAAAGCGGCTCTGGGGACCAGTTTGTTTGTCCAATATAAGCGAAATTCCATTATATGCGAGTACGCTGTAACCGATGCTTTTTCTGAATGTATGTAAAAGCGCACGGCCTGGACCAGCGGACCTAGACCGTCCGTTATAGACGATATTCCGTTATAAGCGAGTCCACTATAATGGGATTTTATCTATAGGTATAAGTCAATCGTGTGAGACACGTGTCTTTACGCAAACTCACCATTTTTCTTATGGTTACAGCCTCCTTGCATTCATGTGAGGGGAACTATACGAAGTGCGAGGGGGTATGATGAACTAAATCTTAAATCTTATGGCAGAAGCATATTTCCTTTGTATTACTGCGTTATTAGGAAGAATCACCCGTTATATGGTTTGCATATTACTGGGAGATTTGAAAAGATTCGTCGCGCCCGTGACTTACCATCCCGTACTGAGGTTAAAAACCTCCAGGCTAGAGGTTGCAGTAAATTGCACCGGCCAGCACATTCCTGAATACGGCGGAGTCATTTAAATACATTAGCCTTGGGGTGATGATATATCTCAACAGTACAGTTACCTGAGAGGGAGGAAGGTGGTACGTGGGGGAGGGGGCGGGAAAACCTGAGAGAGGAATGTTGTGGAATCGACGAAATAAATAAAGTGTTACCGTGTAGTAGTGAAACACTACCTCACTGTTTTCACGAATGCGGTGCTTTCTGTGCGAGCGTCACGATGCGCTGGGGATAATTGAGAATGGTGAAGGGTTGCGTGAAGACGCGCGTGGGTGACAGCAGAGTAGCGTCCCATCTCCCGCCGCCGCTCGTACGCGCGCACGCGGTGCCCTCGCGGCCGCTGTGATGCTGCTCCTGCGCTCCGCGTCCACGTCTGTCTCAAGCGCTGCCATTCAGCCTATCGAATAACAGAGTAAAATGACGTCTTGTTATTTCTGACACCGGCATACTAAGAGACTACTCTAGGAGAATTGCCTTTTTTCTTGAAAACTTTATAGAGGAATCCATCTGTACCTTTGGATGGAAACCTTTTCTCGAAATTGCCTGGAGGCACAGGAATCCTCTATCTGTCTCTCCTTCCTGATCAATGGCGGCGTGTCAGCCAGACGCCGACTTGAAAATGTAAATAGTTCTGATTGAATCCAGAACTCGAGGAATACTTTCAGGACATATATCATGAGATGTTGATGAAAACCTCGCGGCAGAAATTCTTCAAAGCTTCGTGATTGCTCAGCACATGGTTGATTGTGAGCCCGACTGTTGAACCTTCAGGAGTCTCTCGGCTGACGGTAACAAGCACAACGTTTCATTTTTGAAGACGGCGCTTATTAGATTTGGCAGAAGTTGATTAGAGCTACTGCCTTCTTCCACGATATCCAGCTAAATGACGTACTGTGTGGCCTTATTTGAAAGCTTGTTTGTCAGGTACGTTGTTGTTTTGTTGTTGTGTGTGTGTACCCCCCCACCCCACACACACACACACACACACACACACACACACACACACACACACACACACACCTATGACCAGCACTGGAAAAATGGAACGGCAGAGAATGTACGGAAAGCAATTATACTGGAAAAGTGCAACATGTGAAACAATGACATAGCGCATGTTCTGATGGTGCTATTTGGATAGTTTTTCCCCCCAGGTTTACTGATATATATATATGAGCCTATTAAATGTAACTGCTTAATTAGATAAACAGTGTATGTGCATACTTAAATAATTAGATAATAAAGAACAGGTTTCCTGTGACGCTGACTTTTATATGGTGCACTATGACCTCATTCAGCTGACCTCTCTCACTGCAGGCTGTGTCTGTGAGTCTGCTGTGCCACTGGATGTCACCCCTTTCTCTCAGTGACAATGTGCTCCGAATTGCAGACGCTTCTGCATTTAGCTTTAGATGGAAAGGGCTGAGTCATGGGATGGGGGTTTCCACATGCCTGCTCCATGAGGAAATGGTCGGAGGATTCATAGTCAGATTAGCAGCATGTGTAGCGGAGGGAGGGACATGACTATAGCCATCCATCACGCTGTGGGGGGTTGGTTCCATAACCGTGCCCACTGACAAGGGCTGTCATTGCGGTGAATGTACCTGTAAGGCAGTATGTTGCTCACACTTTGTGTGTGTGTGTGTTTGCATGGCCGCTCTCACATGTCCTCCACTGTGCCAGGGGCTCCTGTATCAGCTCGTGGGAGTGTGCAGGTGCGGTTTTCATGCGCTCGTGTTCACATGTCTGTTAATGAAGCCTGGAGTGAGAGGTGCTCCACTGCATGTGGCGGTTAGCCTGCTTAAAGTTACGTGGACCCAGAGGACTCCATAATCGATTAATCCCTACCTGTGCGATGAAGGACTATTAGGGTCCCACCATAAATCTTGCCATACTGAGGAGCAGTTGGCAGCTGGAGAAAAATGAGGGTCGTGAGTGTGGGAGTTTATGGGCGGCAAGGCGGGGCGGGGCACCGCTCTAAAGGGGGTTTGCCGGCCCCCAGGGTATTGTCAGGAATGCTAATTTCCCTCGTTCTCTCTCTCGCTGTGCTGTGTTCATGTTCATGTAACATTGCTCACTTGTCCATGTGTCTCACTGCTTTCGTGTCGCTGGGAGCGCAAATGGGCGTCTGTTTCCCATCACACTGTACTCTCTGACGAATCCTGAGTGCCGTGGTGAGCCGCGACCCTTTCCAAACTCACAGATTCGCATCTTATGGTGCTAGTGCTGCGTCGTTTGAAGAGTGGCCTAACATTCACTTTTCTGTTTTTGCAAACCCATAGGTGTGTGTGTACGTGTGGGTGTGGGAGCCTGTGAGTGTGTGTGTGTGTGTGTGTGTGTGTGTGTTTTTGTACAGCATATTCAGTGAGCAGCTCAGTATTTTTAGATTTAAAAATTATGCCCAGAGGCTGAAAATAGGAGTAGAACAAAACAAAGTAGACCTTATAAAAAAGTGGAAGACTCTGATGGACGGTGTTTATATGGGTGGGAACTGTTTGAAAACAGCTGCGGAAGTTGTAATGCGTCATTTCACATTATCCTGAAACACGATGGTCCCAAAAGTATGTCACATTGATACACACACCAGTGTACAGTAACTGTGTATTCTTTAGTGGCAGGTGTAGGTAATTACATACTTTAACCATGGAATATGGTGGTGATTTGAGGAGAGGGGAGGTTATGGGGGGGTGACAAGAGGCGAAAAAATGAGAGTTGAGGGGATGTTAAGGGTGGTGGGAGGAGGGGGGGTTAGGGAGGTAAGAAGAGTAGAGGAGATTAGGAAGGTGAGGGCTGAACGGAGCAGAGGTGAGAATAGGGGAACTGAGGGCAAGGCTAGTGAGAGGTTATTGGAGGTTAGGGGAGAAGAGGGGAGATTAGGAAGGTGAGGGAGAGTGACAGGAGGAGATGTGAGAGGAGGAGAGGTGAGAGGAGGTTAGAGATATTTAATATTCTCTGGGTATTATTCAGATTACAGGCTTGACGGTCTGCCCTAGCACCCCATCATCATTTTAAGATTAAGACAGGAACTTTTGTAAATTCTAGAAATTCTGTTTTGCATGTTTTGTTGGTATATTTGATGTATTTAGGACAGTAAACACTGCCAACTGTAAAGACCCCTGCAGGGTTTTGAAGGAATCCTGCACCTGTACCATGGCTCTCACCTTAAATGGCTTCCATGTTGCCCGTCTGACATTGAGCCCCATGTTTATCACGGGCCGAGTTATGAGCTGTTTTTAGCTGTCTCTCTATGGTAGCCACATTGACGCAGCAGGGGATAGGAAGACTGTTAACCTCTAGATCTGAGTAGCCATCCCTGGAGCTGTGATGTTGAGCTGATAACTAACCGTGGAAAGTGTGGTGAGAGCTGTGACTGGGACCCGTATTTCGCATAGTCTCATTTTTAGGTGTGAGAAAAAATGAAAAAGCACGTTTACTGCCCGGCTAGTGATGAAATGTTTAAATATAGTCCATGTTCCCTGGGTCAGTGTATTGCATTAGATCTGACCAAATGAGATACAACTTACCATTAAAATTATATATTGGAGAAAAGTCTTTGTGTTCTGTTCAATGCGTCTGACCTGCAATTAAAGGCATTTCCCCATGCCTCTCTAATGACCGGTGAAACAAGGCTTCACAATGCACTCATTCTGGAAGAGTGTTTTAGAAAAACCTGTTTAAACCTTTCCAGCATTTGATTACTGTTGTATTTGGTTGTTGGTGCTGGGGCTTCTGTCTGCCTTTCCACAAATATGCTTAAAGATTTATGAAGGTGAGTCTATCCTTTATTCCTAAAATCTCTGCGAATAGGTCTTCAGTAGGCAGCGCTGCATGTAAATTGAGGACATGACATTAGAATCACCGACCTTGTGATTTATTTTTACACCTCTGTGCTATAAGCACCAATGGGGCTGCCTTTCCTAGCCACTGTTTTCCTTTTTTCTTTTCTTCATTACAGTAGAAAACTCTGCATTCCTGTTTCTGTAATAACGTGTCCTCTTCAGATGGTCCCGCTTGCCTCTGTCACGGTGAGGAGTTCACCTCAGCTGCGTGGGCAGACTCCTCCCCCAGATTCGACATCACTGTGTCTAGTGGGGACTTGGTGATGGGGGTCAGGCTGTGTCAAGGGCTGGCCAACTTGTGGTCACATTTATTATGCGGTCAGATATAGTGTGCGGTCACGTTTATCACATGGTCATGTTTAGTGCGTAGACACATTTATTACACGGTCAGGATTAGCTTGCGGTCACATTTATTATGCGGTCAGGTATAGTGTGTGGTGACGTTTATTACATGGTCATGTTTATTACACAGTCAGCTATAGAACGCGGTCACATTTATTACACGGTCAGGTTTAGCGTCTGGTCATATTCATTTTGTGGTTGGTTCAGCATGTCTCAGCCTCCATACGCTGCTCTATCGTCGCCCCTGAGCCGCACCTGATTGGAGAACCTCCGTCAAGCGCGAGAGTCATTTCTGTCCTCTATTCTGCACTTGCGCCATTCAGGGTGGCAGCATTAAACATTATTATTAAATTAGCTGGAGTGATATTAAATTAGCAGGGACACTGTAACCGTTGGCTTCCTCTTTATCGCCTTGATGATGCCGTTTATTCTGCCGGAGTGCCTGCTTTATGATGCCTCACATTTCCTTTCATTCTGGCCTTAACACCCCAAGCGTGGCCTTTAATGGCAATGGAGGTGGTGCTTGGAGCAAACAGCATAGTGAGGCAGGACTCCTCAGGCTGAGTGGCCCATTTCCCTGTGGCATGGGGCTCTGCCACATACAGGATCGATATAGTCTCAAGCGTCCTGCGCTCTTTGTTCCCACTTTCTGGAGTGCTGTGTGCTCACACTCTATATTGGCTTGTCAGCTAAGTGCACGGTGTTAAATAAAAGGCATTCTTTCATCAGATTTCTACATCGCTCATGTCTGCAAAAGAGTAAATATTTACATGTATGTGCACCTTTGACCTTTTCGCGACCTTCAGTTTTCCAGAGCCTCTGGAGAGTGTCAGCTGTGCTGTTGCCTATTCCCGCACACCTTCCGTCTTGCCTTCCATTACGTGGCACGTCGTGCCGTCCTTTCAGCCAGTAAACACATTAACGCTGAGCCATTTTCCTCCCACGCCCGGCGCTTTAAAAGAAATCTGTCAGCGTGACCATTAAACGCAAACACTTCCTCACACCATGGCAGAATGAAAGAAGGCAAAACAAAACAGAAAGAACGAGGAAAGAAGCGGCCGATCATTGTTGAGCTGCGCCGCATCCCGCTCCGTCCTTTAGCTGCAGTTTCGGCTCGTCCTGGGGGCGCGGTGCCGCACACGGGAAAGCCTTCTTGTTCGGGGCTGGCGGAGGAGTGGCGTCAATCACAACGCTGGGTGGAATTTTGGGAGGTTTCTCCAGGATGCAGATAAAGCTGATGTGTGGTGGGGGCGCGTCGGCGGCGATACTCATGCAGCCCATGCTGTCACATGGGAGACGGCTTATTTATTTGCCAAGTTGACATTTTATCCAAAGTGACACATATAGCTTCCCGTTTTCATCCATCCCTGTGTCAGCATGAAGACACAGCGGACTCTTTAGCGGCACTTGGCATTCTGGGACGCCTGCCGTTACAGATGAAAACTGCGTTAGGAACGCTTAGTGGATCAGATTGGGTGTTAGGGTGTAGCTGAGCCTTTCTGAATGGCTAGCACCTCCAAACCTCCAAGAGAAGGGAAATACGAGTTTCTGCAATGCAGGGTATGTGTGGGGGGTGATAATGGCAGTGCCAGTTTGGTTAGCCCCATTTTGCTGTATGCATGCAGTAGGGCTGGTCTGGTCTGCTAACCCCGGATAGCTTATTTTAGATTACAAAAGGTATCTTTTAGCTAGTTTTGGTTTGGATTCCGAATGTATTTGACCATATGGACTTACGGAATGTTCTCACCCTACCTACCCACAACTGCGTAAATTTGACACTGATGGTACTTTTCCTGCTCAATCACGCATGAGGTGGGAGGGATTGGGGGGGAGGGATTCTCTCTAAGCCTGTTGTACAAGTGCTTAGGTGGGAAACAGCCCCTGGACGCTCTCACACTCATCAGGGTGCATATCGTGGCTTGGGGATCCGGCCCACTGCCACAGGTATGCAGCTGCTCTGTGACAAGACGGTACATGTAGGGCCCACGGTGCATCTCTGCGAGAGAGGGGGCAAATGGGGCATTCTGCTTTCTCCACCCACCTCACCCCACCCCTGCTGCCGCCCCCCAAGGCAGTTTCTCACGTTACCTTCTTTACCAAACAAAGAGATTAAAAGCATTCTTTGTCAATTGTTATTTAATGTCCTGTGTGTGTGTGTGTGTGTGTGTTTTTTTTTTTTTTTTTTTTTATAACCTGAGGTATGCATTTAAAAGCTATACTTAGTATAAGATGCAGGGGAGGTACAGAAATCTCTCTCTCTTAGTGCTGTGCCATAGTATATATCATCAGGCAATGTGTGGGAAATGTTAGACATCTCTCCCAGAAGTTTCTCTGCCTAAATAAGGCAGGGCTGCGGGAAGTGTGGACTGTATTTCACTGTCCGCATGTAAATCCAGGTGTCCCATGTAATGACATGGGGGTTGCTTGGATTGTCATGACGACAGTGAGGAATTTGCCTGCATGCATTTACATAACGTCTCAAAGGCTGATGGTGACCTCACAGTCAGTTCTGGGGAGGATCTCATGGTTTCACTTAAGTAGTGTTGAACACCAGTGGCAATTATCAGTCATGCATTTGTAATGGTTCGCCACTGTTTTTAATTAAATCCATGCATCAAGATGTTCTTATATTACCTGTATCTAATGGAACGTAAAGCATAATCCCCTTTAAGGGCTCCTTCAGATATTGAGATGAGAGACGATTTTAATAGTTGTTTGTGGGGAGAATGTTTATGACTGCAGGACTAAAATGACACTTTTGATGAGTATGTGCGGATGGGCTTTCTCCAGCCTGTACACAGGTACCACTAACTCCTTTTCCAAGACGCTCTGCGTAGCACATTAATGAGGCAGATCAGTTTGCGCGTGTGTGTTCTGTCCCACTATATCCAGGCCCCCTACACAGAGATTTCATACAAGAATCAATTAACAGAAGGTGAAGCAGCGTAAGATGAGGGTCATGAGTGCAGCTTGTCCCGAGGGCCCGGAGCAGGCCTAAATTCGGTATTCCCGGGTCATTGTTCCCGTGCTGCTGAATTAATCCTGGGCTTTTTCAGCCAGCTTCCTGTTCGCTGCTTTAGGCTGATCACGGTACTCAGCGCCCCTGTTCTCACTAAACACCCTGACATAACCCCTTAGCTGCCCAAGGGCACATACACGCCTATCGACCTGCAAGAGGGTACCTGTTAGCCTGGCCCCTAAACCCCCTCACCCCCAACAAGGCCTGGCCTCAGCAAGTGCTGTACCAGAGCCATGCCTGACTATTGGACCCCTTTGCTCCTACTAGCTGATTGCATGCCGCATTTTCGTTTAATTTTCTCTCATGCATGAAATATAATTTATCCTTGCACATATTTTTCCTGTTTGTTTTTTTTTCCCTCATGCATTTTACTTCCTTTATTTCATGTCTTTCCTATGCTCCCTCTAGTCATCTCGTGCCCACGAAGCAGATATTGTTCAAGGCTCCCAGACAGAAGTGGTTTACACACTGTGGTGCCACATGATACCTCCTGGGTCACAGGCTAAGGCGTCCCATAGCTC
The DNA here is from genome assembly GCA_015163995.2 of Mormyrus lacerda. Taxonomy (NCBI): domain Eukaryota; kingdom Metazoa; phylum Chordata; class Actinopteri; order Osteoglossiformes; family Mormyridae; genus Mormyrus; species Mormyrus lacerda. Next base: position 21,196,273 of record JAABNX020000017.1, on the reverse strand, counting down.
TGTGTGTATGAGGCCTGGGAATGAGTGTTAAGCAGGCTATTGTCCCATGGGGGGGTGGGGGAGCACAGGCCTTACCACACCCTCATGTGCTCTAGCTTATACATCCCCTTAACGAGAAGGCATTCCATGTAGATTTACATTAATTACGGCCACGCCTCCCAATTCTAGGAAGCCGCAGGAGAGCCGTGCAAAAAAATTGTCGTCCATATTTTATGGGGATGGGAACAGGGTGGCTGTCTGTGGCGGGCACCCGGTTTGTTGTGTTTGCCGATTAGCTCTTGGTGTTCTGGAAGGGGAGACCTTGGGGTCATTCTTCGTTATTCATTCTTTCCACTTGAAATATTTATCAGGCTTCTGCATTAAATTGCTCCTTGAGTCCTCTCACGCCAGCCTCTCGTGTGCCTGTGACCTGTTCCACCACCGTGCTTCCGCTGTAGACATGTTTATTTTTTGTGTTTGTAATTTGTCGTGAAGCTGTTTACCTGTGTTCTGAGCCTTGGGCTGATACGTGCTGCTCTCTTTCATTCCCAAACCTCATGTGCTGTGTCCAAGCTGGTGTCACGCCTCACTGACGCACCTCGCCCTGGGTCTGACTCTTGGCCATACTCTGTATGATCTGTGCTTTCCTCCATAAAGACCAGTTTAAGCCCACAGCAGAGCATTTGTGGGGCAGCTGGATGGTGCTCTTTGGGCACTTTTCCACCGCTTTTCCATTGATTTCCGGTCGAGTAACAGTACCCAAAGTTCCAGTACCCAAAGTGCAAAAAAGAACGAGAATAAGTATTTTATTGAATATTCTAAAACAACATGTATATAGTGTACTGTCCTAACAATGTGATTTAGTTATAAATATAGCAATGTGATTTTGTTGTAATGAATATTGGGGTATTTATAAAACAAAAAAAGGACTTAAATTTCTCTGAAACCACCTTCGAGTGATTTAAAAGGCAAGGATGAAAATGATTACAATTGTCTTGGAGAACACAGTTGTGCAAAAGAGGTAAAACTTTTCACAGATTTTTAAACATACAAGAATCTATAAAAGGCATATTAATTAAAATTGCAAAGCTTGCTAAGTTTTTTCCTATGACAAAGTAACAGAGTGAAAATATTTTAGCGAAACTTTACCCCCTGTGCTATAATGTCCCTACAGAATTGAAATTAAGAAAAAACTTGATCTTAATCTTTCTTACTTTTGTTGTAAGAATTTGATGTGCATAACATGCAGTGTTGGTATTAATGTCACATGTTGTCCAGTCCTGTAATTTACTTCAGTCATTTTTTGAATTCAGTACAAAATACCCTGCCTCGAGTTGTGATGTCCTTTGGGCCGGTACTAGTTTTTATGCCAGTGGAAAACCTTTGAAGTATCATACTTTTGGTACTTTCTCCAAGTACCAAACGTATAGTACCTGGTACTGTGGATAAACGCACTTCGTGTGATGTGATTTATAATGTGACTATACAGTAGCGGCTCACAATAAGCAAAGAAAATTACAGTAGATCTTGTGACAATCTTCTGCTCCGTCTGTCTCTGCTACCTGAAAATGCCACGGTCTGCACATAGTGAATCACCATCTTTACATCATAGAGTTTAGATCCCTGACCACTGTGCATGTGGTTTCTCAAACCTGTTAACAGATCACAGCAGCAGCTGAATAATAGTCGATCTCCTTGATTTAGAACACAGTGCACTTGTGGTGATACCCATTAAATCTCTCCCATACCCCCTAAGCTTCGCAAACGCCCCATGTCTATGTGCCAGCCATAAGCACAGTAAGTATGCTTATAAAAATGTATATTCAGAAATTGCGATAATATGTTATTATTACAGGGATATTGCTATTGTTATTATGGTTAGATGTGTGGGAGGTGTTTCCTGCACTCCTTTGGTATTCCCCCAGTGAGGGAACCCCAGTGTGTGCCCCAAACACATATAGCACCTTCCGACTCATGTAGGTCTATCTTTTGAGGTGAGGTGAGCTTTGTTGCAAGGCTTTTATGCAAACATTTTGGCCTGGAGGGAACCACAAAATTAAAATGAAAAAAAAAAAACCAAAACGAGTAGGTGGAAGCTGTTTAATGTTCTTGAAAAAGAATAATAATGAAAAGTTGAAGCAGTTTAGTAATAAATTTCTAGATATTTTAAATCTCTCGATTTGAAATAAAGCCAGAGACAAATAGTGACCCTTGATAAGATAAAGTTGGCGGGTTTGTGGTGTTGTCTGCTGTGAGAGATGGATTCCCTCACGGTGCTGTTTGCGTGGGGTGAGACATCCTGACCTGAGTGAAAGTGGGGCAACCTTGATTCAAGGTCTTGGAATGGTAGCGGTGATGGGAATGAGTGTTTTTCCACCATCGCTCCAGCCTTGTTTATCTCGGCACTCGGGTTTTTTTTTTCCACTGCTGCTTTGTGCATATAATGCATCTCTTAAGAAAAGGAAAGCAGCATGAAAGGAAGAAAAGAAGTCAAGGTTTGTAGGTTCTCGTGTTTTGCACTTTTGCATAAACGCAGATTCTCTGTGCCATGCCAGTTCACGACTACTCAGAGGCTTATCATGGTGGCAGAGTGACCCCAACCTGGCCCTCCACCCCCCAAACCGGGGTGCTGTGCGCAAGGTGACCCAGATGCCACAAACCTTATTGAGCGTCATATTAACTGGCTACAATAGACACTATTATTAAAGCAGTAGAATGGCTCTTTTGACTTGGAAGTCAGTGATGTGTGTGGCGGGGGTTGGATTGGTGCAAAGTGGGGTGGGGGGTGCACGATCAAGGCCAGCATAAAAGGGGCATTTAGGCCATAAAAGGGGCATTTCAGCCCTCTCAAGGCGGGCCTGTCTGGCCACTGAAGCTGACGGCGTCTCTCCATGACCATGAGAGAGCTTCGACATCCGCTCCGCCCCCGTGGCGTCCCGTCTCCAAGGTGCCCCCCATGATCCACCATTGAAGGGTCCCCCACAGTCCCTCACAGCTTCTCTGTGGCGGTGCCGAAAGGATCTCGAAGCGAAGGAAGCGGCACTGAGTGGCAGATGCTTGGTGTAGGGGCATGTGAGCATGATAAGGCAGTGTCGGCGGGTTAAAGGAACATGGTGCCCTGCCCTACCCTGTGATTGGCTGTAGAAGCGACAGCATGCATGCTGGGTATTTAATAGAACACGAGGAAGACAATGCGGCCCAGGGTCCTTTCATGTGATTCGCGCATCTCTTTTGTTCATGTGTGCACTCATCCTCTATTGAGGGGACTCATCTCAAGCCCGCCCCTCCCCAGATCACAGCCTGACATAGCTGCTTAGTCAACATGCATATTGAAAAGTGTCTGATTCAGTGCCATGTGAAGTTATTTCCAGTGTTACTGCCCACCCAAACTCCCACCCCACCCATTACAAACACACAGACAGACACTCAGAGGTCAAGCTTTCCCTTTATGCTTCTCTACAATTAGGACAGAACAAAGATGTGTTCAAACAGCGGCACGCTGCATTGATTGGTGCCTATTGAAGGGCTGAAAACACCTTGTTTTATCGTGCTGAATTTAAATGGAGCCGTATCCGGAGCGGCACTTTTAATGAAACTCTCTGTATATTCATGAGCGAGAAGCCGACTATTTATTAGCAAAAAAAGCAGCTTTTATGTGAAAAATTTAAGTCCCAGGTAAATTTTTTAAAGGGCCATAAGACCGGTATTGCTGAGTTGTCGGCTTTTAAAAAATATATGCGGCAGTGTAATATTTCAGGCTGCTTTAAAGCCGACTTTTTCCGGGCTGTTTTTGTTACACTTTGCAGCCCAGGAATACTAAAGCAGCGCTTTGTCAGAGGTGTCGGCGCTTCGACGCCGGGATGCTGCGGGTCAATGGCAATCCCACAATCCATTGGTATGCAAAAAAGGAAGCCCTTCATCAACTCTATTCAAAGCCGAAATCCCCTGAAGCCCGGCATCGCATTACCATCTCTAATGGCCTACTGGGCCGCTGCCGTTAATTGGTTTTTGCTGGGATGGCGTATGTTGTGAGGCTTGTCGTGCTTTGAGGTGAATATCGTCATTCCAGCTACCTTTTGCGAGGACATTTTTGCCATCTGAAGAGGTCGATGGCGCCATTGGATGTTCACCCCAGTTTACTTTCTCTGGATGACACCCCCTACCCTTTTCCTACACAAAGTTTTAAGCTAAGCAGGTAGCCGGGGCATCGTGTGATCTTTGGCCATGGAGGTCTTTGATGGTCAGACTCCGATGCCTTTAGACAGGTGTGCTTTGTCTTTGGTTTTTGGCCGACCAGCAGGACCGTTGGGGTGGGATATATCCTGGGGACCCAGCAATGAGAGCACCCAGATGTTACAGAGCACACCCCCACAATGGCTAACATTTGGTGCCAACATATGGCATCAGTTGAGTGTTTCTCCATTCTTACTCTTTATAAATATACAAATCTTCATCATCTTTCTCCCATGCAAGCTTGCCGATGAAGAATTTCCTTAAGGATATTGAAGTTTGAGCTGGGAAGGGCTAGGTGTGACGGCTGGGTAGTGATCAAACCAAAGAAGGTGAGTTTCCAAGGCCGGCAGAAATGCCCACGGCTTCCAGAAGATTGCAGTGAGTGTTATGAAGAGGCAGCCCTGAGGGTTGAGGAGACGTGTGTGTCCGAGCCCTCTCTCTGAGTTCCGCGACCCGGCCCGTCTCAGTGCCATGATCTTCTTTAGCAGAATCTTGTTTGCGTCCATGCCCTCTGATCGCTCACTGGGGTCCATGTGCACTGGGCCAATTTATACTCTCAAGGCCAAAATTCGGCTAATTATGCTGGTTCTACTCGAGGAGCTTTGTGTCCCCTCGAGCGGCTCCGCAGCAGGCCGCCTCACGCTCTCGCTTCCTCTTTGCATCGCCATTTCTGATGCTAGGCACTTCTCTGAGCTGTGACCTGAGCAGCTGGCCATCTAGCATGCGTGGGGTGACACGTATGGCTGCTCTTATCCGCTGTTCTGAGGGCTGTGGGGATGATGGCACTTGACTTGTGTGCTCATTCTTGTCCTTCAGAGTACTGATCCTCTGTATACGCATTTGCAGAGAAGGACAGGCGCATCTGTATGTAAGTACTCACATACGTACTCACTCACATACTCCATGTGTGCTTTTCCAGTGACTTCAAACATTGCATATGATCTCTGATGGTACCATGCATTTGGGTGGGTCCCTCGAGGTTGATTCCCTGTTGGCCACAAACAATTACTGCACTACAGCATCAGGGGAACAGCGGGGGTGACTCTTTGAGTAGGAGCCCAGAAACAACAAACCTGATAAGCCTTAACTTAAGCAGCTACACAATCATCTCATGCACACGCACAGAAACATACACGCTCATCACTTTCGGGAACACCTCACATACACTGTTTGAAAGACAACACTGGATACCAACTCCAGCCCTAGTGTCGTCCCTCCCTTCTGCTTTGATGGACAGCAGGAATAACACCCCCAGACGTGCTGTCAAAGTACCCCGGTGCTGGTGTAGGGGAATGACTCACAGTCGTTTGCTGGAGTAATTATTTTGTTGGCTCGCCACAGACAGCACAGCTAATGGAAAGATCTGGCACTTTGAAGTGCTTGTAGGAATGCTTAAAAAAGAAGGTCTGAGTGTGTACTGCTTTAAATATTTATGGAGAAAAAATGTGCTGTTATCAAATATGGGTGGTGATGTCTTTAGTTTTTAATGTTGGAAGGATTTCAGTGTTTTGGAAAAAGCCTGCTTTTATAATCAGTTTATCTTACACTGCACTACATTTTCTTTGAAAAAGAAAATTTGAAATGTGTTGTTGATAGAGAAAATACAAACGTAAATAATTTCATATACACTAGCAAACAGGCCTAGATTCAGAAAGCAAACTTCTGTAATATTTTATGTATATATTTTAATTTTAAAGTCTTATAACCACAGTCCTTTTTGAACCTCACTGCAGCTTTGTTTGAAGTCTGTTTAGGCTCGGTAATACTAAATGACATTTCAGCCAGCCCCTGCACCAAACTCCCATTAATCTATTAAAATAAGGCCTACATCCCACCCAGCAGAACTGGATGAAAGGACGTTTGGATTCTTTTTCATGCTGATCACATTTCTCAGACCCTCACAGTCTTATTTCTATGAGTCGCTCCACAAGCATAACATAAATCCAAGAAAATTCAGACTGGATCGATTTATTATTGTTTTATGCTGAAGTATTATTTTGACATAAGTATTTCTCTGGACGACCCAGCTTTGCCTTGGCACCAGTTCTGAGGTTGAGTTGGCAAGACTTTAGTAATTTGTGTATGGATGTACACTTGAATGTATTTTTTGAGTAGTTTGAAAGGCATTATGTCACCATTTGGGAATTTCTTTGTTTTAAATGTAAATAGTTTTGAGATCTGTCGATATCAAATTGGTTTAGAAATTCTAAATCGAAGCGGCTTCAGGTCCAGATGTCAGCCAGACTGCTCATTCACAACCCTTTGTGTTTACTCCGTCAGGCAAACAAGAGCAGTTTACACCTGGTTCCTATAAATGGCCTGGCTTGTAATAAAATGGCCAAACAACCTGGCCTGAGCTTTATGTTTACTGAGTACTGTTAAATAAAATAATAAAAAAAAAAAATGTTTCCATTCTGTTAACTTGCAATCCCTTTCATTTTGTTTATGTAGCTAAACATTCATTTGCCCTCAACAGTGTTTATCCTGCAGTCTTCTAGGCTTCTGGCTTGTCCCTCTGCCGCTCGGTTTTTCAGTGCTGAGTCACGTCCTACGCCGTTTGCCTTTGGCCAGGGCAGGTTGCCACTGTCACCGCGCCTCCGTTAGGTGTGGTCCACAAAGGAAAGCTCACACTTCTGCTGTGCTCACCTCCATATCAGGATGTGGAAACACCTCAGAGGCATTTTCTTTTGAAGCAGATCTTATTTTGAAAGCTCTCGCAATCATAAATAATGGTGTTATTGTCAGTCAGTACGTTTACACGCACACTAAGAGAATCGAATTATTCTGTTAGTCCGACTATAACCAGACTTTTAAAGTACGCGTAAACATGTCAGTCCAACTGAAGATGTACTAAATCGAACTTCGACATGTCGAACTAAGACACCAAGATAATGCAAGTGGGAGTTGATTTACTCCTATGTTTACATGTATACATTCAATCGGACTCAAACTGGCCTAGGCGCTCTGCACATGCTCCACAGTTTCCCCCCCCACAGCTTTGACCCCGAAGTAACAGAAGAAGCTGGTACACAGAAAAAGCTTGGAGCGTAGCAGAGGATGTACAGCACGTACAAAATGTACAGCACTGTAAAGCTGTCCAATTCACCACTCAACTGAGGGGCGCGTTTCCACTGCACAGAGTACCATACTTTTGGTACTTGAAGAAGGTACCAAAGTTCGGTACTTCAAGGTGTTATTGCTGTCGTAAAAACTGGTACTGGTACTGAATGACATCACAGTGGGAGACGGGGTATTTTATACTGACTTCAAAAAATGGCTGTAGTACGATTGGACATCATGGGATATTAATGCCACATTGCATGTTACGCAGATTCAATTTTAACATCGCTAGTCAGACAGATTAAGATTAGCCTTTTTCTTACCTTTAATTTAGGATGAATATTATAGCACAGGGAGTTTGTCTTGCTAAAATATTTTTTACTCCTTCATAGGAAAATTTTAATAATTATTCATCTAGTATGTGTTTAAAAATCAGTTTAAAGTTTATCTCCACTGCATCAGTGCTGCATGCGTTCTCTGAGACAATCATAATCATTTTCATCATTGCTGTTTAAATCGCACCTTGATGGGTTTGTGAAAAATTTACGTTGAACTCCTTTTGTTTCATAAATGCCTCAATATTTCTTACAACAAAATCGCATTGCAATATTTGAAAAATTTCCAATACCATGCTGTGATAGTATATTATACAAAATCCTTTATGCTGTCCTTGTTTTATCTGTTCTTCCGAATTGCTTGCAATTAAAGCTTGAATCACTTCATTTGTTTACGCACCAATTATTGTTAATATTATTATTTTTTTGTGTCTGTGAGGTAATATATCAACCGGAAAATGGCCAGTACTAACAAAATGAAAGGAGCCATATCGCTACCTACTGTAGTGGAGTCTGACATACTTCAGTCAATTAATCGATTCCCCTCCTGTGCATGTATACTGGGACAAGGACGGTAGCTTGATTAAATAATGCCGTCGAGCTATAACCATAAACGTACTGTTTGTTATTCATTCATGTTTCAGCTGTTACAGGGTTGCTGGGGGGTGGGGGGATTAGGACCCACCTCAGGAGAAATCAGGTGGTAGAAAGTGGAGGATGCTGGTGCATTGCAGGACACACACTGGGATACCTGCATTAAACTATGGGCAATTTAGAGACAGCGATTTGCTGCAAGCCTCCAGACTCTGGCAAGAAATCAAAGGAGCTGTGGGACTGGCATGTGATTCTAGGAGGACATGCAAACTTCACCTACATTGAATGGGGGTGGGATATGAATGGATGCCCAGTCCTGGTAGTGGGAGACCACAGTGCTAGCGGCTGTCATATTGTTTGTTTGTTTATTGGTTTGAAGAGCACAAACTGTGCTTTTGACCTACGGATCTAATCTAAAAGTGTTGAAAAGCCACCGAAACATATTTATTGCCCAGGAACTAACGAGGATTAACGTCGAATGACTCATTTCCAATCGCCTCTGGCATGAGGGTTTCCTCAGGTGAAATACCCAATTGTTTCTCATTCAGGTTCATGATTCACAGTCTTATAGTTCAGCAAGAGCAGCAAACAAAAGCTTTTTGGCTGTAGGGATATTGGAGGCTGTTGTAGTCTTGCTAATGCTAAGACGGTTGGCATTCCTCACATGAAACTGCCATCTCCACAATTTCTGAGAACCTGGCAGGTTGACAGAACAATGGTATCAGCAGTGAAACGCAGCATGTGTTCGCAGGGTCGGCGAGTTCTATGCTGTGTTTTCGGCCAACTTGTCCATCCATTTGGGCTGCAGAGAGAGTGGGATTTGGCATCCTTTAGAATAACCCTATGCCTAAAGTGCATTAAGTCTAGTTATTCTTGGTACAGTCAACCCTGCTGTGCATAATTCTTGGGTCCCATGATGTGCAGCTACTCCCACCTGGGGCCCTTGCCTGGGCCCAAGCCCAGCACAGCTTTCCCAGTTGTCCCCCCGAGAGGGCTGGCCTGGATGCAGTAACCTAACGACAGACTTTCCTGGGGCGGGTACATCCAGTGCGCTCATACCCTAATAGGATAATATTCCCTTTTGATCGATCTGCCTTGGCTGTGAGACTCATTGTGTTATTGGGTGGATTATGTTGGGTACACTGTCGTGTTCTATGAAACTGTCAAATTCTTGACCCTTTTGTTTAAGGTAGTCTCTTAGCTCACCTTCAGTTTTGAAAGTTGCCAAAGCACAGGAAACGTGAATCACTCTGTCATCTTCCCTCCACACCGAGAGAGCTTATTCCTGTATTCCACTGCGTACAGAAGGATGGAAGTGTGATGCACACTAATGTACCCTCAGAAACCTTAAATGGAGGTTAGAGAGGAAGTCCTGACTTTGGAATGTCATGTCTTTAAGTTACGACGATCCGGAGAAACTCTTCAATGTTTTATTCTGGAGCAGCTTTGCTGTTTCTCTCTTTAAGGTCAGTGACTATACAAAGGAAACAGCTCAAAACATACAAGACGAAAGCAGGTTTTTCGAGTCTGCTCAGTGTACTGCTATTTCACTCATAACTGCACATGTACCACTGCTTCAATTACCAGTATTGGTGTAGATGCTGAGCTCAAGAGGCTTGGATCAAGCTGCATGAAAGTCTTTGCGAATCTAACGAGTTATGTAAGGCACCTGGGATAAACCGCGAAGCTCATAAGCATGAGTGATATATGAAGGGTGAAGATTCTAAGACTGTTCGACCGACTGCAGCACAGCACCAGCAGCATACTGTATACAGTACATCTACATGCACATGCAGGCAAATAGTTGAATTATTGTGTTAGTCCAACTAAAACTGGACTTTTGAAGTGCATGTAAACATGTTAGTCCAATTGAAGCCGTACTAAATGGAATTTCTAAAAGTTAGATTAAGACACCCAGATAATGCGATTGGGAGTCGATTTACTCCTGCATGTGAATGTTCAATTGGACTAAAACTGGCATTCTGCACAGGGCAAAAACTGGTACTAGCACTGGAATGGAATTTCATTATTTTTTACGTCTCTGACATAATAGGTCAACTAGAAAAAGCCCAATACCAACAAGCAGAAAGGAGCCATATGGCCACCTATTCGGACAAACTTCCGTCAACAAATCAATTCCACTCCTGTGCATGTATACTGGGACAAGGACAGTAGTCCAATTAAATGGCTTAGTCGTGCAATAATCGTAGTTGGACTTACTGTATCATTGAATCGGAAGCTTCATCTGATTGGCGCTCTGACTCTATGACTTTCCTCATACCGTGAACTGAGATCCCGACAGACCAGTTCCTGATTTGCATGCCCGCGGGCTTTGTTCGCTGCTTTATGCCATTTCTCAGCATGCAAGAACAGGTAATGGCACCCACCCGCTGGCTGACAGATGTGAGAGCATTCATGGGAATCTGGGCTGATGCGTTTGACATCCCTTTGAAGGCAGGCCATTTCGCTCGCCCATATCACTGGCCTGTACGCTATCTGCTCTGTGACGTTTACATTATGCATTTCCACCAATTACTGACAAGCGTGCAGTGCCTCGTCTCCTGGCCAATCCAGTTTAAGGCCCCTATTGTCTCTGAGTTTCCCTTTTGTTTTATTTGCATACAACACCAAGCAGGACAGCAGTGTGAATTAATTTAAATAAATGTTCACCACCCTGACCTCGCGTTAGCCACCTAAATCATCAATCAGTCACCTGGACTCGTTTCTGTTGATGTGATGTGCATCAGTAAACACGGCTCATATTTTTATTACTTTGCCAGTGCAATTTCTATACTAGATTGTGTTTGGGAGAAAGCTGCCTTCAGCATGGTGACTGTCAGCAGGTGGGGGGAGTGCAGGGGGAGTGAAGGACCATCGTGAGAAAGACAGTCCCATTTGAATAGGCCACCTGAGCCTGGAAGGTCCTGAATAGGGGGTGGATTGGAGTACTGCTGTGAAGACAAAGGTGCAGGAAGGTGCTCCTGCAGGTCGCCCTGAGTGAGGAGAGAGAGAGATAAGAGAAGATAAAAGAAGCAAGTGTGAGGACAGAGAGGGATTAAAGCACAAGAAAGGACAGTGCGGGGTGGGGGGCTATCCAGCAACTGCCCCCACCCCCAGGTGAACAGTGTGTGCTGGGATGTTTCCGGAAGGTCTCTTAGAAACCCTTCCATGTTGCTGCCGCAGCATCTTTGAAATCTGAAGTATAATCCAGCTTCCTGGAAATTTCTTTCTTTTTCCACCAGCCTTGAACTGAACTTGAGTAAAGTTTCCTTCATGGCTTGGTGCTTGGTGCCTCCCAGCTCGCCCTCCCATTCTGACAGCTCGTTATAATAACGACATCAATAATTGCTAAAGAAGGCTCTTTAATGTGGACGGCTGCGTACTGTGCCGTATCCCGCCTCAGCTGCCGTGATGACGGCACACATTTTAGTGTGTGGTACAGTATGTATCCTAAAGGCTGCCTGTTTACAGACATGCAGGCCGAGGACTTTGTCAGTCAGGGGTATCAGGGTCCTTCAATGTCACTAGGCCATCTGCCGCTGACCCCCCCCTTCCCCGGTAATGAGGGACATGTTGATCCACTAATCCAGGTTTACCCAGGTCACAGGTGGCAGAAGCCCCTGGGCATGCAGGTCTGCCTCTGCATAGCCCGCTTGGCCAAATAAATAGGTAAACAGTAATCCTTAGGAAATGACTGTCTGTTATTATTATGCTCCAGTGCCAAATAGCAGATAGCCAAAACAATGAGCTTATCTATTTAATCCGTTCAAAAGTCCTATCAAATTTCCCAGTAATCTTCTGAATATATCTATTTTTTCAGTTTTGATTTAATTCGGTATTTCCGAGACTGAGGAAATATGAAACGAGAGATTTGGTAGATAAAATTTGACTTAATCGTCTCCCAGTTTAGAAGTATTCCTTTAAAGCCTGAGTAATATGTAAGGCTGAAGTAGCAGGGCAGGGCAGGGCAATGTAAATGTTGGGCATCAACTCTGGCCCTCTGCCTGCCCTTGTACTTGCTGCTACCTTTGTAGGCTGTTCCTTTTCACATCCATATGGATGAATATTTCAATGCAGTAATTCAGATGCCTTGGTCATATACCCATCTGCAGTGATAGAACATCCTGCGAAATAACCAAGATTCTATCGGGGGGGGGTTATGGTCATTTTTATCAAACTTGATACAGTAACCGGGTGTCTAAATGAGAGGAGGGGGATCGGTGCAGGCGTGAGATATGAGTGTGCTTGATGGGTGTGGCGCGGGCGCGCGTGTGAGGCCATAGGAGCGACACCCCGGGGGGGCCATTAGCCCGTCAGCGGTGCTGAGCTTGCAGTTGGCCCGTGCACGGCGATGCCGTCACTGGCGCTTGGATGTTTTTAATCGCTTTCGTGCAGCTCTCTTATTAGCATGTGACTTTCAGTGCAGGAGCCATTAGCAGAGATTGGGCCCTTTCCGGGCCAAGTGCAGCCCGCTCGGGCTCAGTGATCAGGCTCCATTATGCAGCATTGTGCTGACAGGCCTGTTTCAGCAGCGCGGCTCTCAGTTTTAAATGTACACTTTCATTACTGCAGGCAGGGGGGCATGCAGCCGGGGTGTGGGGGTATAACAAATTAGAAAATAAGGAAAGGGGGCATGATGGGGGTGGAGGTGGGGGGGGGGGTTTGGCAGAGGTGGCGACAGTAAGCCAGCGAAGAGCAGGTACTACTGAGCGCCTGGCAGCAATGTGGGGGTCTGGAAGCGGCAGCTACTATTAACATGGGGATGCATGCCGCCCCCCATTCCCCCTAGGGACACATGGTTTGTAAATGCTGTTACCCTCCATCAGATTTATATGACGCTTATACTTTGGCCCATCATGTGACGCAAGCACAAATCTGCCATGTGAGTGTAAGCCCCCTTAATGCCAGGGGTGGGGGGCACTTACCATGCTTCATCCCGCGGCATGCCTGCCCTCAAATGACAGCCTGCGCAGCCGCTGCTGGCTCTGCACTTCCTTTCTTCTGTGTTGTGACCTGAGAGTGTCCTTCTGAGAAACTTCACGGCTAGTAGGACCTGTAAAGTGTGCATGTTGCAGTCAGGTGAGCAGGTGAGGTTTGACAGGACTGAAGCTTTTGGCTTTTTTTTTTTTCTCACTATACTGCCAGTTCACTGCCGTGGAAGGCAGATATCCCTGATTGCGGTGAGAGCTCCCAGCATGCCACCAGCTATGAACATAACACCAATATACATATAATCAAGCAGGATGCAGTAGGCAAACACTTACAAAGCTAAGCCTAAATATAGAGTGCTAATAAATAGGTGAATTAAACGGCCGTACTGAAGGTGTTTTCTTTGCCAGGGTGTATTTGTCTAATTTTTTTTGCTCTGTAGGGGCTCTGGTAGGGCTGTACTTGTGGATCCTTGCTTTGTGTCACAATAAGCCGCCCCCTTGTCCCTTTAGGTTGCCGGATTTCTGTCGAATTTGTGCCTTTTTGAAAGGTATCAGCAGGTCTTCAAGCCCCCCTGTCTCTTTTTTTAAAAAGTTGCGTATTACACACAGATGTTTCTGCGTAAACAAACCAATCTCACCGGCCCCTTGATTCAGTCTGGACGACTTATGTCATTGGAAGGGATGAGAGCAGAATATTAAATACACCCTTTATCGCCCCCCCCAGCCACCCCCAATCCTTGTAAGCGCCTCACTGTGCTCGAAATAAGCTGTCCACTGACATTTTTTCCAGAAGTCCCAGGCTTCTCTCCGCCTCCTGTACGTCTCTCTTTCCATTTACCCCTAAACGGCTGCAGTGAGAGAGCGGGAGTTAAGTGCTGGTGGATGGACAGACTCTACGGCGCCCTCATTTGGAATCAGCAAGTCCATGCAGCTACAGGGTCCCACTCAGTGCAAATCCCAATGAAGGCGAGAAGATGCCATCGATAACAGGGCTCCACCCATCTTCTGCTGCATTTGGCCAGAAGGATACTTTCATCCTCCCCCCGGGGATGTCCACATGTCCCATGAGTCCCCGTGTATCCGCTACACAAACCTCTCACTGGCCACTCACCTCCCGCATGTGCAGGAATGCGCAGGGGCTGAGGGCTCCCCGGCTGTGGCACAGCATGCGAGCTCCCGCTTGCCATGCAGCTCACGCGCGCATCGCCACCGCATTTCTGCTCGGCCAATGAGGACAGGCTGTATGAAATTAGACCCTAAGTGTGTTTCCCTATCATTAATCACTCCGGAGTCGGAATTCTCTGCGGCAGTCATAAATGAGGAAAACGTGAATGAAATGTCGAGGGGTTATACGTCTTTTTCACTTGTTTATTTTATGTCTTTTCGCATTCCTGTCCTCTCGTGAGGAAAAGGCCAGATGAAGCGCTCGAATTGTGTTCCCCATGAAGGGCAGAGCAGCCGCAGCTCCGTCTGTGTGACGTGCTTTCAGATGCTCAGCAGTCCTCCATCAAGCTTGACTGATTAAATCCACCTCATCACCAACCTCCACAACCTTGACTTTTGCCTTTAGCTTTTTTTTTCCCTTCTTCCTCCTGCTTTTGCAAAGGCGATGAACCGGAATTTGCCGTCGCTGGCGATGTTGGCTTCACCACCAAACAAAGAGATTTAGTCTATTTATTTGCTTGCTACAGCTAATGACGATCGCGTTTGAAATACACAGATGCAGATAGTAGGGACTGAGGGGCTGTCTGTGATTCTCTCTCTCTCTCTCTCTCTCTCTCTCTCTCTCTCTTCCCCTGTCTCTAAAGTCAATAATGAAAATGCCTTTGTACCTCAAATGGATTACGTCTGCATCATAAAACATCAAAGTTTTACATTTGAAGGGAAGGTGCCGTAAAACCGTAAAAAGTGCTGAAGCTTTTGTGCCTCTGAACCCAGGTTTTGATGGCCCCTCCTCCCCATTCACCACTCTTCTTTGTCCTCTGAGGTCTAACTCGGGTCTTAATAGCCCTGAGAACATGACACTCTAGTCACCTTTATGTGCTCAGCAGCAAGCTCATGTATTCTCATTGGACGGGTATGCGCCCATCACATTTCCCACCAATAGGAGGAAGGGGAGGGTCCCCCAGTGATAGAATTTAGAGATCAGTGGTCATTGTTGACACATCACACCACACCACACAACAATGAAATGTGTCCTCTGCATTTAACCCATATGTGACACCTTGACATAGCTGATTCCACACCCAGGGAGCAGTGCTTGGGAGCGGTATCCTGCTGGTTGGGGATTGGATCCTGCAATCTTTCAATTACAAGCACATTTCTCTAACCATTAAGCCACCACTGCCCAAAGCCTAGCGCTTCTGTTCCACGATATACTTGCTGACTTTTCAGCATTGTGCTGCGACGAGGGTAACCTTTTTGAAATCTAGCCATTTAACAGAAAAAAAGCAAACAGAAGTCATCATAGGTACATAGGTCAGGAATGTTCTCTGAGCCAGGCCTGTAAAGCCCTGACATGATGGCCTTTGCGTAGGATGAACTCCCTGCTCTGATCATCGACATGGACACGGTGTGAATAACACCGTACACTCCCCAACAACAAGGCATCAATTGCCTTATAAAGTGTATCGACAGGCCCTCTGTGTTCTACAAGGATCCAGCTTCTCCTCTGTCATGCATTATTTACACGCCTAATTTTGTTCCATGCTACGTCTTTACACTGCTTTGCATTGTTTTTCCTTTGTATGCAAAATTTAACTATGATTGGTTGTTTTTTCTTAAACTGTGATCAAAGGGAAGTCATATCGAACATGACAGGAGATCATGTAAACTGCTCTGTTGAACCCACGCTGTGAAAAATCCCAAACCAGCAATGTGACTCTTCCCCTTACTAAACTGACTCACTAGCCCCCAAAGGTTCTGATCAGTTTTGATTTTTCAGGAAGGCTGAATTAGACGTAGATCTCCCTCTGAGAGGCTCATGATTAGGAATGATTATGAATGCCTTGCTGAGGTTTTAATCAGACACATTAACAGAGTGCACAGAGCTGATTCGGTGGATTACGAGCCCCAGCATCTTTACAGTCTCATCCCAATGCCCAGGTGTGGTCTGTGTAGTGAGCTGAAATGCACGTACCTTCATTTTGACACAGTACCACAAAGCATCATTCAGTATTTTTCCAGCAGGATCTAACCACCGACACCAAACCCGGTGCTCCAACACCAACTGGGAAACCTTTCACCCAGCACCATGTGCTGAGGATTCGCCGGAAAGGTCTTCCTGTTCAGCCAATGAGGTGGCGTGTTTGTATGTTGTTCAGCTGGAGGTTGCAACACACTTAGCGTGGCTATCTTACACTAATGAGTGCACTCGTGTGTGGGGAGAGTGCAGGGGTCACCTGTGGCTGCAAGCTGTCCCATATAGAACATCACTACTCCCATAGCCTTTTTGTACACCATGGACAAGCGGGGGACCCATAGTAGGGACATAGGGGGTGATGTGTGGTCCAGACAGCCGTGCCTGCAGGCAGGAACTTAGCAGGCATTTAAACGCTGCCAGTTATCTGTGCATGGGCTGTGCGTGCTGGTGTGTATACATGTACCCGTAGGTGTGCACGCATGTGGACATTCAGGTCACGCTGGGCTGGGGTTGGTTTAGGCTGGCAAACCACAGGCTGTCAAAGGCAGTTGAAAAAGAAGACTTGGGGAAGAGCTACAGAACCAGAACGCATCCATGAAGGAATTGGATCATAACACCACACAGCAGTGCTGCTATGCACTTGAGGCACACACACACACACAGGTTTATAATTATATCTTTGTGTGGACTCTCCATTCATTTCTATGGAGAAAACTCTAATACCGACATGGCAGCTTTAACCGCTAACCAACCCTAACCTTAACCGTAAGTAACCAAGCAAAATACATTTTTAGTTTTTCAGTTTTTTGATTGCATGCACAGATCTTTGTGGCGACTTGAAAAATTGCCCCCACAGTGTCAAAATAACAGATTTTTTTTACATTGTGAGAAACATTTAGTTCCCACAATGTAATATAAACATAATCGACACACACACTGCATACTCAGACATACACAAACACACATACTCACACTGCATACACAGACATACACAAACACATATACTCACACTGCATACACAGACATACACAAACACACATACTCACACTGCATACACTGACCTACACAAACACA
>JAABNX020000017.1:21156972-21169792 GCA_015163995.2 Mormyrus lacerda | reverse complement strand
GATCTCCCCTCTCACCCCCTCCCCCCAACCGCTGTGCATTTGTTTACCCAAACACCAAGTTCTAATTACCAATTAAAAATAACTGTTTTCTTAATTGCTTGTACAGTAATCGTCCACCACTGAAATTAAAAGTGTAGCATTTACATTTGTAGCTTCTGTTAGCGAGAAAATAACCCCATTTCATTCTGTAATTTTTGTGTCACAAAATCTTACACAAAACAGATAATATTATGAAATATACAACATATTTCTTTGAAGTCTGATTTGGTTCAGTTTTAGAGTGCTATGTTTAACCTGTATTTAAATTTTATTTTAGTTTTTATTTATGCTATATTTAAATTCTATTTCATGCAGCATTTATTTATTTGTTTGGTTGTTAATTGTACTTAGTTTTACCCTTTTGCATTGCCAAGCACCATTTAAGACAACAGACCCTTTGCGTTTTACCAATTTCTGGAAATAAGTAAGAAAGAAACAAGCATTTTTGTCAGGATGAGTGCCCCCTGGTGGCAAATATACAAATAGAAACTTCTAAAAACCCACTGATACACAGTACAAAAGTAATTGATCAAGTGTAAAGTAAAGCCACAATACAGTCACATAAAACATAGACACACAAAAGATGTGTGTACATGCCCCAAACCCCAACCATCCTCTAGTCCACAGGTCCAGCACACCCAACCAGAAAGACACACACACTGCACACATGTAAAGAAGTGCTCTGGTGTAAATGGTTTTTTGGCTCATGACCCTGTCCCTGCAAATGCGGAGCAAGTTGTCATGAAGAATAAGGCGTTGCACAGCAGTTTCTCAGACATCTGCTTGGATGCGTGACCTGATCAGGCGTCTGGTATCATCCTCCGCTGTGCGGCTCTAGGAGAGTGACCTGGGTGCCCCCTCACAGCCAGGCCCTCTGCCGACTGCTCTAGCTGGCAGAAGAATTGCGCTGAACAGTAGGACAAACGTGTGCCAGACTCATTTTCATAGAGCTTACTCTAAAGGCAGAAAAGGCTTCAACTGTAACAACACCTTATCAAACGAAAAATGGCTGTCAAGAGAACTGCAGATCAAGGCTTTAAGAGAAATCAATACTAAGATACAGTAAAATAACAATGTGATGTTCTTAAAGATAATGTGCATCTGTGTTGAGGAACACGGAGCATGACATGATTAGCTTATGTGACCCAGACAGAGGTGCGAGTCTCCAGTCTTGCTATTGCAGTCGAGGCTTCAAGGGGGCCTTTATGTGCCTGACTGGAGCAGATGCAGAAACACACTATAAGACATGGAAAAAGCATCATGAACTTATCCTATTATGTATAGGAGCCGGTTAAACAGGGATCTACAAAAGGATTTGAGGTTTCTTAAATCATAAATCTGTGGACTAATAAATAAATAATTAGAGGGGCATCCCAGATGGGTCTGTTTGGTCTACATAGGTGCTGATCTCTTGCTTCTGATTGTTTACATTCTGGACTGGTTATTTGTTGAAAAGACTTTGAAGGCAAAATATATCCCACTGAAACAGGACTTTTTTGTTACACTTGAAGAGCAATTAAAAATGTAGGTAAGACTTCAGTAAAGGTCAGAATGAGAACTGACAGTGGCCTGGCAGTGTCTGCTTCATGATTAGCAAGCGTGTTAATTATGCTTTATTTACTGGGCCTCATTCTAGGCTACATAGTAGCATATTAAACAGGCCTGTGTAGGGAAGGCTGTCGTATTGCTTACGTTTTCTGCTATAATGATGTGACGTTGTGGTTCAGGGGGATGTTTAGTGCTACGCTCGGGGACCATTCAGTCAAGTAGCTCCTCTCGTCTCCTCTGCTGGGGCTTCACGGCTACCTCCAACTTCATGTTCATGCAATAGATGTCTGTGCTGATTTGTGGAGGCTGCTTGTCTTGTGTAGCGGTTTATTTAGTTCAGATTAAACAGGGGATAAATTATTGGACAGCCTTAAGGGAAACACCGGCGGGACTGGCCAGAGTACGAGGGCACGGCATGCATTGTCTCCCTTTCCAATCAGAAACATGTTAAAGACGTGGTGTTGTGCTGTGTCCACACACTGAGCACTTCCTGATCTGCAAATATAGGTACTATGTACATGTGGGGCCAACTGGAGAGCATGATCATGATACAATAAAAACATGGAGAAAAACAACAAAAAACTGTTGGTCTTAGAACATTCTGCTGATAACCACATATGGAAGTAAAGTTAAAAACGAGAATAAGGAGACAGATAAATGATTATGTAGAATAATACAGTGTCTGTGATATCTAATCGTTTGTTGTAGATACGTATGGCTTTTCAGAAGAGTCTAAAATTCAGCAACAGTTTTAGGCCAATGTCTGGAAGTCGACAGCCGGCCGTTTTAAATTCCAGGTTTTTTTCATTATTTAGTTTTGTTCCCCTTCGTCTGCTTTGGAGTCTCTGAATGATCGTTGAGTAGCTGCACACATCCCACCAAGACTGAGACCATAAATTTCAATGATGCAGCCATCACGAGAAGCTTGATTTTCCAAGATGAACATGCAAAGGCCCGTTCTCGAAACATGCGCTGAGCTTGGGACCTCCCCGGGGAGCCGCTCCTGCCAACTCCCCCTTTTTTAAGAGTTTCTGGAGGATTTTGGGAAAGACTGTCATAAACTGCGTTGACCCTCATTTACCCAGCACCTCTGAAAACCCCCCTAACCCCCTTTTATGTATCTATCCTGGCAACACCTCAGTGACGGACCAAACCTCCAAAGTACACAGCACTTTAATACAACACCCCCTGCAGAACAGAAACTTACGCTAGCATGTTAACTTAAAACTGAAAACAGACAGAGGGACACAGTTTAGGCACCTGAAAGTACTTTTGTTTTGGGCCAGGAACGCTGCAGGGAATTTCATTCATGCCAAAATAGAGTCACAATGAAGAGACTGTGTGCTTGCAGCCCCAGGAGAACAAAGACCACGTCTGCGCCTCACCCCAGACGCTCCAGACCGCGTACATCTGCTTTCCGTTAGAATGCAGGAGGAACACCGGGTAGAACGCTAACACCAATAGCAGCCTGAGTTAGGCAGCGCTAACCAGTCGTCTATCAGGAATAGCATCCAGTGTGTGGCGTGTTGTAAGCGAGTCAGAGGTGCCAATGACTCACTCCTAAACAGGAAGAATGTGACTACCAGGCAGGCTTTTTATATACAGTACATGCTACAACAACTGATACATGTATGTACATGCATAAAGCAGGCCTCAATGGATGATGATCCTTTGTCTTGACTAAATAGCTTTTAAGCTGTGCATCTTCCATAGTGCTTTTCATGCTCTGATGGGAATGCTTGTGGTGGCCTGGTGTTGCTGAAGGCTTCATGCATCAGTCTGATGGCAAACCCCCCCCCCCCCCTTTTGTCGTCCGTCATACTGGCGGTATTCATGTAGTAATTCTTAAAGCATAATGCCAAAAATGCTGGGTGTTTCCACAATTTTGGCTACAGAATTTTTCTGAGGCAGAGACTTGGACTTGGAAAACCTTTGGGCCAGAGGTGTGTGTTGCCTCCAAATAATGGCTCAGAGCTCCAAGAAAATGCGAAGCGCAGGGCTGCTTCTCAGAGGCCTGGCAGGCCTGGAAGTTCCTCCCTAGAGAGGCAGACGATTATCTGTGACAATGCCATGTTCTACATGGATTCTCATGTCACACAAGGCCCCACTATAACCTGTGGACGGCAGTGAAAACGGGCATTTATTCTCCTTATTCGATTGCAAGAAGATTTATGGTGATGATCTCATGGTTACTTTGCATTTTTCCCTTTAATGACCGAGTAGCTATTAATCTGTTGTCTGATTTTTTTTGTTTATATATTTTGTTAGAAATGCCGGTGTTGATTTCTACAAGTTATATCCTCAGTTTGTTTTTTTTTATTAAATTAAAAAAAAAAATTCTCTCCTTGCACAGGAAAGAATCACATCTACACTTTCAATTTATCATCTGTAAGTCGCTTTGCATAGTTTAACGTTTTAAGGAGCTCTTTTTTCGGCTTGGCTAAAAGTCAAATCATTTTCATCTAAATTATGTCCAGCGAGCACAGAGATTTGATTATCTTCCATGTTTTTTAAGTTGAATATGACTCTCAGGAGACATAAAGATTGAATTGATATCTATGTATCATTTAAAATATTATTCCATCAAAAGGATGAGCCCTTCGTATTTAATTCTGGCGCATGTTTGACTATCAAAGTGAATATTTTTTTACAGTTTTCTGCAGCATGTTGATTATAATTAAAAGAAGGTGTGATTGATATTTTATTTTATTTTTTTTGCTGGGACTGTTGCATTCATTGGGTGATGAATGCTTGTTTTTGCTACTTTTGCATTTTTTTTTGGTTCTTTGGCTTAAAAATACTGCAGCTGCCAGTCAAAACTCACTGTCTTCAGCGGATTATAAATGGTAGTTGCTTTGCAATGACAAAATAGCGAAGATCTTCTCGCCCCTCTCAGTTGTAGGCAGTCTCACAGCAGTGATTGAGATGGCACCCATTTGTTCAGACAGAATGGGTGTCAGAAGCAGGTCAAATTAAGGGTGTAATTTATAGTAATAAACCTGAATAGCAGACCATGTCAAGTCAAAATAAAAATGCAGGAAGAAAAAGACTTACCCTGAGTAATACTGTGTAGGCATAACGGAACTGGGGGAGATACAATCTCAGCAAGAATGTATGGTGTTTCTAATTAATTAATTGCAACACCAATTTCTTGGGCAATTTCGATATCTAATAACATGTCTATTTATTAATGCACAGCTGTCTTGAGGACATGGCTGGGTGAAGAATGTCCCCCACCCCAGGTTATCCATCCTTTGATTTGGCCAAAATTATCTGCATATTTTTTATAACACCGTTTATTATGAATAAAACAGTTTTCTTGGCTGCACTGACCTTGACACATGCAAGTGCATTAATGAAAACAACAGTAGGACAGACGTCCATCGCCGCTCACCACCAACAGCCAACGGACCTCGCAGTGTGCAGCATCTCTGCAGTACGGACTGATAGCATGCACTCCTTATTTCCAGCCATTTTGGGCGAGCCGTTGTGTCAGCATCCTAACAAATTAAGCATTGGCCCTGTTTTAAATATATGCTTTTGTGTATTGCTGACGGCTGCTCACATCTCATTCCACCAATCAGAACACACACACGCGCTGATATGGCAGCTTTTTCTCCCAACAAAATTCCATTACAAAGATGCCACAGCGTACAAAATGTCAGATTTATTGCAGCACTTTAACACGCTTGCCTGTCTCTCCTGTGATGTTTTGATGGGGTTGGACAGCTTCCCGGTTCCCTGGCGTGCTGTTGGCTTCGGGGGGCTGTGATAGGGTCTTTGCGGCAGGGGGTGGGGGGTGAAATCTGCCAGTGCTGCAGGGGTCTAACATCTGATAGGGCTCTATGGATCCCTGCAGCTGGGAGGACGGGCCCCTGGGTCAGGGCTTGATTTGCTGCGTGTTCAAATGAGATGCATGCTGGGAAGACTGCAGTTTGCGAGCACCTGCCAGTGTTACTGTGTCTGTGTGTGTTGCTGTGTGTGCTTTACTGTTGTCTATGTGCGTGACATTCAAGGGGAATGAGTCCCATATGGTTTGTTTGAGGGGAATTAGCCCCTTACAAGAACTATGCACTCATATTCACTTCCCTCCACAGGTATGTTTTTTTTATTCTTCAGCTTGTCCTCAGAAATATGATGTGAATGCTGTTTCTCTCCATGACTGCAGCCAATGAAACATGTAAGGTTTTGCTGTAAGTGAGCATATGACTGGCTGGAAAATAAACCTGGGACTGAGCATATCCGCCTACATTGAATGACCCACCATGAGTCTCTCGATCACCCATCACCAACTAACCAGAGACCCGAAGAACTTAATGAATCGGTTACACCATCTGCGGTATATAGCCTACATGTGCAGCGACTTCCCGTGTGCTTTACATGCATTTTGCAATGCAACATTTTGACCAATGTTTATTGCCTTTTGGACTCGTTAGCTGACTATGGGATAAGCGGTTAGGTTTGCATTAAGAAACATGAGTTGCTTCAAATCCATTTTATGCAAAGAGGAAGTGCCACTGAACAAATGAACTGTGTCCCAACATAAGAGTAATTTCACCCACCCTTAATGTGTGTATGTCTGTGTTTTACCCCATGTCTGCGTGTGTGTGTTACTGTGTCTTTCTGCATCAGGGCTGGGCAGTATAATTGATATATTGACAGATCGATAAGGAGCATTGCTTGATAGCATACATCAGCCAATCACATTACAGTGAACACAGTTCCAACCAATCACATAGTAGTCTTAAGAGTGGACAACCTATGTGAGCACAGAGCAAAGTTGATTGAGTTAATGGAGCCACATACTACTCTTTTGGTATTATTATAAAAGAGAGAAACGCTCCCTCAGGGGAAACTTCAAGTGTCGGTGAAGAAAGAGACAGCTTAGCAGCCCCAGCATTTTTTAAAAAGGAGATATTGCGGATAGACAAGGTAAAAAGGTGTTGGTGGTGTGACAGTACTTTGGCAACTTCAAATCTGACACCCAACAGACTGGTGCGGTGTAAACTCTACCGGAAACTCGTGCCAACGAAAACTAAATAACTACGAACCTGTTTCACCACTTGAAGCATTGCCATCCGATAGAACATACAGCATTCAAGCACAAGTCACAGACATCAGCAGTTAGTTTCCCGTTCAATCTGATGAAATGCGGGTTGCCCCTAGTTTCAGAACCCCGAGTCCCTGATGATAAAATTTACATCCTGTTCTTGTTCAAATAGGAACAAATAGCACAGCATTTTATTTATCAGTACGTAACTCTACCATGTCTAACCCATTCTTTGGAGAAAAAAGAAACTAAGCAACTAATACAATAACATAAATGTAAATGGCTTCCAAAACTAACTGAAATAAAATTAAAATAACCAAAGAAAAATACAATTTTTTAAATACTGTTTTGTTCAAGTAATGATTTGTTTATTTCCCCCCTTGATGACAATCGTTCAAGGAAACATAATCCGATACCTTGCCTTTAGATCAGAATTTAATAATACCTCGGGTGTTTTTCCCGGGGGGGGGCTTGGTGAGGCAGTACCTCTGGGACCTGGGTTCAGATCTCTGTCAGAGTTCCATGTGTGTGGATCTTGCATGCCCTCCCCATGTTGCCATGGAGTTTCCTCCAGGTACTGCAGTTTTCCCCCACAGTCCAAAAACATGCTGAGGTTAATTGGAGTTGCCAGATTGCCCGTAGGTGTGCATGTGTGACTGACTGGTGTGTGAGGGTGCCCTGCAATGGGTCGGAGCCCCATCCTGGATGGTTCCCTGCCTTGTGCCCGTAGCCTCCAGGATGGGCTCCAGACCCCCACAGCCCTGAATAGGACAAGCGGTTACGGAAAATGGATGGATGGATGTTTTGTGCATTTTAAGTACATAATGGGCACTGTTATTCATTTTGGATTGTTTGAAGATAAGACACATAAAGAAGTTCAAAAACTTTCACTCTATCCCTAGAAATAAAATTTAACTTAAACTGAAAATAAAATATATAAAAAAACTAAACAGAAAAATAGTGTTTTTTAAGAACAAAGTAACAAAACCACAATGAAAACTAACTACAACTAAACTGGATTTCAAATGAAAATTGAAAATAGTATAAAAATAAAAACTAAATTCAACGATATAATAACACTGCACCCTATGACAAAACATTTATTAAATTAGATATAAATTTGATATAAATTTGCAAAGTGTTGTATTTCTCCATGTTCTGATTCTGTTTCAGGGAAATCCTACGACTTTTAAGCAAAAATGGATCCTAGAAGTAAAGAAATAATGACATAAATTATGATGTGATAATTATTTAAAATAATTATCATAATAAAATATTTTGCAATATCACCAAGCCCTCGTCTGTGTTACTGTGTGTGTGTGTGTGTGTGTGTGTGTGTGCACGCATGACTGGCTGTTTTATAATTATTTTTTTTTCCGCTCAGCATAAGCTGTAGTCTCTTTTGCCTGACACACACCTCGCCACATTAATCACATGTAATATGTCACCTGCAGTTTATAACCTCTTCTGGCTGGCAGATCAGAGACCCTAAGGTCAACCTTTCATTGGCTCAGATATAAACGCCGTACCTGCACTCTCACGTTTTTCATTTAGCCTACCCCTTTTTATTTCAAATCTGTTATGATTTTTTTCCTCTTTAAAATTTTCTTCCGAATTTTAAAAGTTCAGTCTTGTGGTTTCAAGCCTACAGCTTATCTCCATGTTGTGTTGAGCTCCAACTTGACACTGAAATACAATCTCTGTTCTGGATATCAGTTCATCACCTAAGAGTTTAACGGCCCCAATCAATCTGCCCACTCTGGAGGCGGAGCGGGGATGGTGAGGCTCCTTGCTTTGGAGGACGGCCTTTATGTTTAATGGGTAAAAAGCACATGTAGAAATTAGTATAAACAGCCTTGTAATCTTTTAAAGCATGTCAAATCCATGCTGCTCCCGCTACTTTTCCAGCCTAAATAAACAGCACTGGGTAGTTTTACATATCTTACTTGAAATGATTAATTGATTTTGCACTGATCCTATCCTGCCCAACCAGTTTATTTTGTCTTCTTTATTTAAAGTAATCATTTATTTAGGTATTTGTTTAAAGAGGAAGAGATTTAATGTTGCTTGCCCCAGTGCTGTCTGGGCACGCTGAAGAGGCCCAGCTGCATGTTTGAGAGATAAACATACGGGCAGTTTTCTGCTCATCCCAGCTTCTCTGGCTTTTCTGCTTCTGCTTTTCATCTGTTGGGTTCAAACTTGGTAAAAATGGGGGGTAAAAGGTAAATTAATAACTGAGACGTGTTTTTGAAAGCTGCGGGGATTAGGTCATATAACTCAAAATGAGAAGCACTGAAGTATCGTAATAAAAATGCACAAATAAATAAAACATCTCTCTTTAGCTTTAATCATAATTTCCATTGCGCTCCTCAACCACCTGCCATTTAAATGTAACCTTCCAGAGTCTGTTTACCTGTGGTGAAGAAATTACATAATGAACGTTGCTTTGTCTCAGCTGAGATGCTGAAAACATTTGTAAACATTGTAGCAGTTGGCCTTTCGCACACTGCAGTCCAGGTGTGTGTCGGACGACTTATGCTTGACTTTTGCAGTTTATATAGCGCTTTGAATGCGAAGCTATTAGTGTAATTTTATAGCATTAACCCAAGAAACAACATGGTCTGACATTTTGGCAAATGAGTGCTTTAAACAAAGTGACATTCCCTGTGAGTGAACTCCTTCCATCTTTCCTGGGACCGTGGGTTTGAGCTGGAGAGCTGCTTTACTTCTTTATTAATCTTATTTACTTTTGTTTTGCTATAGCTTAGCAAAGCGA
Organism: Mormyrus lacerda; assembly: GCA_015163995.2. Lineage (NCBI taxonomy): Eukaryota > Metazoa > Chordata > Actinopteri > Osteoglossiformes > Mormyridae > Mormyrus > Mormyrus lacerda. Next base: position 21,160,379 of record JAABNX020000017.1, on the reverse strand, counting down.
GTGGAATGGTGACTCCCAGACTCTCTTTTCTTGTAGCCGTTTCGTCGAGTGACCTTCTCTGTGGTGAGCCAGCCCCAGGACCCACACCAGGGATCTCTGCAGAGCTGCTACGACAGCGGCCTGGAAGAGTCTGAGACACCCAGCAGCAAAAGCTCATCCGGCCCCAGGCTGGGAGCCCTTCCCCTGCCCGAGGACAACTACGAGAGGACCACTCCGGATGGCAGTGTTGGTGAGGCAGAGCATATGGAAAATGGTAGGGGCAAACACAGACACACACACACACACACACACACATACAGTCACAGGCACAAACACCCAAACACTACATACACTAGGGAAACACTAATCATCAGCAATAGCACTTGTGCCCTCTGAGGTCCTCACAGTCAGTGATTGGCACTAATTTGAGTTTCACGCAATAAGAAGGTTCCTTCTGGCGTGTTCTGGCTTCAGAGAGTGACACCCTTTCTTAGCTGAAGATAGATGCTGTACTTCTGGCTCCTTGAAACGATACGTCCGTGTGGGTCATGTGACCGTGCTGAAATGAGAAATCATTTTAATCCTCGTGTCCTCATGCTACTTAAAACATTTTTTTTTGAGATATCTGATAGTTGCTGACTTTTGTAAATGTGGGTGTGGAGCTGCAGCTGCAGGCTTGGTGTCTCTTCTTTAAGGCTTATAAGTGTTAGGGAAGCTACTCCTAACTGGCAAGATTAAATATTCATCTCGGTATCCATGAACTGCTCCATTCAAATCTCTTTGCCCCCAATGTGCTCTTATTATATATAATAATATCTGTCCTAGTGAGCCGTTTAAATTCAGTGGTTAAAAAGTATACGTGTACCACCTTTTGGTGCCATATAAATTGCATTATATTTCGCAAGGGTCATCCTCTTCAAGTTTAAAAAATTGGCAGCAATATTATGGCAATGAATATGTGATATGAACTCAAATCAATGTCCTGTAAGCACCCCCTCAGAAGTTACTCGCTCTTTAAAATCTGTGTTTCTGTTCAGATGCAGAGCATGTTAAGTAGCGTGAATGTTTTATAAAACAAGTCCATTATAGCTGTGATTTTTTAAGGAGGTTTGCGTTAAAGTGGAAGGCACGGCTGCAGCGGTGGCGGTGTGCGTGTCGACTTTCAAAGCTGCTCGGCGAGAGCAGGATCTGAGGCAGCGTTGCTGGTGTCGGCTCCTCTTGGTTTTTCTCATAAATTGCCGCGTGGATCTTTTTCGGGTTTTCGCGGTTCGCGTCCTGTCCCTCAAAAGAAGTGTGTCTGTGCCATGGGGATGAACGTTTACTTCTACAGACCTTCAAAGGAGTAGCTGTGATTCTATGAGTGATTAGGAGTCTGTCATTAGTGAATAACATTGACCCAAACCGCGCCGCGTTCTTCCAGGTTTTGAAACCGCTCTCTACACAGGAAGGGTGACCATTCTGCTGTTTGAATTAGACTCTAATGCTGCCACTTCTCATGTTTAGCGTCTCGCAGTAGATTTTATTACTCGAAAACAAATTGCTTCACTCTCTTCTATGCATTTGGCAAATTCTCGTGGGCATTTAGAGTCCCACGTTTGCAGAATACTTCACCATTCTCGAGCAAAATTAGCCCCAATTAGGGCCCTTTCATTTTAGTGACGGGAGTGAGGAAGCCTGCACATCCTATAGCAGCGCTGTTCCTGGTGGACCGGTCATGCCCAAGTGCCACGTCTCTCATAGGCTCTGGGGACACGTGCAGCCGCTCCTCCTCTGAGTCACCCTGTAATTGTGGGAACCTTTTCACCTGCCAAATTCGGCTCGTCTGATGTCTCTGTTTGCTTCCGTCTTTGTGATCCTTCTAGAGGGATGCAGGGAGATCACGTGACCGTGTGGTTCATGGTGCTGATGCGGTCGTAAGGCAACCCCCAACTCTCTCACATACACACCTTTTTTTGGCACGAAGTTAGAATATTCTGTTCGAAACATCGCCTGCGTGTACAAACATTAGTCTGAGGTATTGCATAATCAGTGGCTTATTGTTATTTTAATCACGGCCAGTGTTTTCTGGTGCCGGTCTTGTCTGTGTTTCTGTCCTGTTTTTGCTGGGGTGTTCATAGTCTCCTGCAGAGTTATATCAGCAAGCCAGCTCAAGGTCAAAGGGATCGACGGCAATGGATGAATCACTTGCTGCCGAATAAGAGGAGCGCCCCAAACCACTCTCACAATCTCAGCAAGGATCTGTCACAGGGAGTGCGTGTGCGTGTGCGTGTTGAAGTGTGTGGGCACCCGCAAGGTGCTATGCCAGGCTGTTCCCTGCTATAAATATTTTAGATACGCTGAATTTTGTACTTTTCTTCCAAGAAAATTCATGCAGAAATCTTAAGAGAAAGCACAGCATTATGATCCTGAAGAACAGCGCGAGTCCAGCATGAAACCGGGGAGGACTTACATCACCATCAATGCTTAGATGACCATCAATTTCAGTAGCCATCAAACAGATAGAGAGCGGCCGGGCCTCTCGATATGGAGAGCCTGCCCCCTGCCTCCACCAATCAGTTCACAAAGCTGGACACACCCCCTTGCTGTGTGCAGGGGGGGGTATAGTTAGCTACCCCGTCACACCCCCTTGCTGTGTGCAGAGACTCCTCTCCTGAAATTCACGGATCGGTCTAACTTGCATTATTTACTTTGACAGGTTCCATAAACCCAAATATCTTCCATGTATTACGGGAATAGTCGGAATCTGCCAGAATTCTAACTTTTACCTGCCTAGCCTAAGGTAGCCACTTCGGATACTTCTGACAGTGCCGACTTTTAATTACCAGTTTAATGCTCAGCGGGGTGAAAAATGGAGACGGGCGATTTGTTATTGGGCTGTGGAATCTGTGGGCATGGGCATGGGTATGGGCATGGACCAGGCAAATAAATACCGGGGTAACTGATGGCCGACGGGTGTGGCCTTAGTCTTCGTGACTGGCATCACGACGCCTGTCTGCACACTGCCTCTCACTGACTTGGCACCTTCAGTCAATTAAAATAGGAAAATTTGGGGAGGGGGGGGGGCAAAAAAGAATACGAATAAAACTATTTGGTAGACAGGAAAAATGTCATCCCTTCAGAAAGCATCATTAGCCCGCTGTAATTGTCATTATTATCCGCGTGGAAGATGTGTCTAATTGGGAGCACTTGGTAATCTCTGCCCATCCTGTGCAGTTTGTCTGCTCCTGTGGTTCTGCTGGCAGTGAGGATTAAGGTCAGATAAGCGATGAAGTTTCTCTTAATGAAGCAGCCTTGTTAGGAGTCTCCAACCAAACTGGGTCTCCTTCAGCTGCAGCCTGCGAGGCGCATGTATGCTGCGGGTGGCATCCCAGGCTGGGAGCCTTTCCTGCGAGGCGCATGCGTGCTGCGGGTGGCATCCCAGGCTGGGA
>JAABNX020000017.1:21144903-21156872 GCA_015163995.2 Mormyrus lacerda | reverse complement strand
TGGGAGCCTTTCCTGCGAGGCGCATGCGTGCTGCGGGTGGCATCCCAGGCTGGGAGCCTTTCCTGCGAGGCGCATGCGTGCTGCGGGTGGCATCCCAGGCTGGGAGCCTTTCCTGCGAGGCGCATGCATGCTGCGGGTGGCATCCCAGGCTGGGAGCCTTTCCTGCGAGGCGCATGCATGCTGCGGGTGGCATCCCAGGCTGGGTGCCTTTCCGCTCATATGGGGTGCAAATTGGGGGTAGGGGCAGGAGGGGGGGAGCCTGTGCCGAATCGTGTTTTTGTGCGTTGTGGGGTCCGTATGGGACAGAGCACGGTGACCTCAGAGGCGTGTCATGCTGGTGTCAGTGCAGCCCTTGCAGTGTGTTAACTGCTAACAGAGTAATTCACTCGGGAGTGAAGGAGAGGAGGTGTGTGTCTTGCTTTTGAAATGCTCCTGAGTTAATGCTCTACACTGTCGGCTGTAGTACACCGCGCTAAGCTCCTCGCCCACTGCTTCTGCCCCTGAAACTGCTCGCTGCTCTCAGTACTCTGCCAGTCGTCTGGGAGTCTTGCTGCTTGGACTCGGTCACTGTCAATCGATAATTGTTAAATCGATGTGCAGGAGCCGTTATCAGTTCTCTACCTCCAAGCAGAGGCTTGTTTCCCTCACGCCAGGGAAGGAGATGACCTCCCTGCCTCTCCTCGACTCCCAAAATACCGAACAGAGATGCGGACGCGTGTCATCCTCCAAGAATCTGCTCCATGTCATCACCGTGAATGTGCTTTATGGAGTATTACCAGTACCTCTCAGCATGCCATATATAGACAGGATTACACAGAGTGTGCATAACCGTGTTCCAGCTCAATGTTAAAACATGTCATGTGACTCCCAGGCTCCACATGACACACACACGAGGGGGAAATCACCACGTTGCATATCCCATAGACTGGTATGCCCATTATTACTAAAGGCCAGGCAGCATGGCTTGGGAGTTAAAACGGTATTGTAATTTAGGCAGGATATCAAGAAGGTGGCGTCTTTCGCTTGTCTTGTTTGCATGTTGGCTTGTTTGTTTGTTTGTGTTTTTAAGCAGAACTTTGCAGCATTTGCTTACTGCGGGAGGTGCTCTCGCGGCAATCTGTGTGTGGCCACTGTTCTCTCCCATAGCTGCGACTGCTATCTAGGCCTGTTATTAGTGCCTTGTGTTTAAAAATGCTGTTAATTACACAAGCAGGATCAGAAGACCAGATGGTAATACAGGCTTGTTTAATTAAACACATTCATATTTCAAGTGCTTCGTATTTATTGCACATTCCATAGTATCTCTTTTTTTGCAGACTTTCTAAAAGTGTGAGCAAGATCTCTGCTCAGTGAGAGAGTGGTCTTGGGGGGGCTGCTGTTTGCTGTCGCCCCCGCCAGTTGGGTGGTCCCTCTCTCACAAGTCTGACTGAGAGAAATCTGGCCGCCCAATCAGTCGGATTGTATAGAGATCTTATTGTGGCCGTGCTGCTCTCCTGTTCATCACTGCCGGGTGAACCTTCCCAGAGGGAGAGCCTGCCAAATCACACAGTGAAATTCAGCCAAGATGGCTGTAGCTGATACTTTTGTTTGGCTTGGTGTTTGGGGATGATTTTGGACCTTGGTTTGGGAAGCGATGTGGGCTCAGGAGCGAGTGGATGGGTCCAAGCATGGGGGTGAGGGGGTCGAGGGTCGAGTCGGAGCAGTGGGGGGTTCGATCTGGAATGAGGCTGTATGGTTGATCCGAGCACAGTGGCGAACGGGTTGTTCTGAGAATGGGGGTGAGGGGGTCGATCCAAGCACAAGGGTCAAGGGGGGTGATCTGGGCACAGGGGCAAGGGAGACGCCTCAATTCGGGCTGGGGGGCATGGAGGTCGATCCAGGCATTGGGGCGAGGCAGTGGATCTATTGGCGAGGGGGTCGATCCAGGCACGGGGGCGAGGCAGTGGATCTGTTGGCGAGGGGGTCGATCCAGGCACGGGGGCGAGGAGGTTGGTCCAGACAGAGGGGTGAGAGGTCAATCTGAGCACGGGGATGAGGGGTTGGTCCAGGCACGGGGGTGAAGGTCCCATCTGACACGCTTCCTCATAAAGCCAGCTGGTGTGGAGGTGGCTGTCCCCCCCGCACTCCGCACATACCCAGGCCCGCACACTCCAGGAGAAGCAGGCCTCTTTTGAAAACACCCTCAGCCGCTCGCTTTCTTTGAGCACAGGGTGGGGGAGCTCTGGGTGTGATTGATTAAATCTGCAGTATGTCGGCAGGTATTAAAATGACCCAGGAGTGTCATGGTGAGGGGGAGGGGGAGTTCAAACTCAAGCCAAAACCGGTGGGCAAAGAAATGGAAAGTGCTGGCAAGCCCACCTTTGATGTGTGTTGTGGTTTCTGAAGAATCACCATGATGTTATGAAAGTAAAAAATAAATAAGAAGATAGTACGTCTGCCCACCGACAGACTAAATCCACGATGGTTTTCTGGTTCTGCTTGGAACGCGTCACATTTATGAAGGTATATGGCTTTCTGACAGCTGAGTTCACCCCTAAAACAAGATGCTTTTAAGCGGGAGGCTGTGGCCACAGTGCCGGACAGTGGGTGGTGCTCGGTCATGGCTGCAGGTTCTGTGATGGATCAGCTTCAGAGGATCAGCCTGGCGAAGGGATGCTCAGTAGGGGCTGTTTAGCTGTTTATTTGGCTCACTGTGTGGCTTCCTTACTCCAGACATTATAAGTCTCTATGGCTATTATCAAATAAAATCAGCAGCATGCATTTGTGATGAGATGTTTAGGCCTCGCCATTTTTGGCCAATTCTCGCATCTAGGTATAGATGGCATCTACTTTCAGCTGTCTGGCTCATAACTTGGCTCCCTATCCTGTGTGGCCTTCTCCTTCTGCTGAGGCTGTGGTTAAAATGTCCGGAAAGCTGGAAAGAAGTGAAAATAAACCAGCTCTGGGTGGATCTGCAAGTACAGTGATTGAGAAGCAGGACGACAGTGCCATCTGCCATCAGACCGATAGGGGTGATTTACATGCGTCTATGAAGCAGGCGGAACGTTCCAAGATGGGAGTTGCCGTGAGTTATGCACGTGTTTTCATTTTGTATGGAAACATTTCTCTAGGGAATTGTCTACCTCTGGAGACTATTAAAGCGGAGGGGAAGATCTGACAATAGCAGCGGTGAACAGCAGAGAACTGCGAAGCGAGGAGAAGAGTAGGAGGACTTTCATTTTGAGATATGCAAGCACCTACATGGGCAGGCGTGAGTTCGCCATTCCCCCATTCAGAGTCTTGAAGAAACCTGCTCCTGGTTTGTACACCGGTCTGCCCGAAAACCAAGATGTGGACCCGCCGATACAGCAGAGTTGCTGCAATGTAAACCCTGAATGCGGTCAGCTGGCCACAAGGTGGAAGCTCTTTCCTAAAAGGAACTGAATGAATAAGGAAATGGAGTTGTCACAAGCTACAGAATAAAAAGCGATACATCTGCATTACCCCACAGCTGTCGGAGGTGCACAACACTTCCAGCGGCTTGTGGACAAACTGTGTGAAACTTGAAACCCGAAGACAGGCTAGTGTACACGAGAGCACACAAAAGCATCCATTCTCCTTCGCCAAGACTTTCGTTTATACAAATGCAGTCATGTCTTGGGTGAAAGTGGTTTCCCAATGGCTATTTCAGAGCTGCAACGGCATTTGGCCTGAGGAGGGAAGATGGAAATTTGATTTTCTTCCCAAGTAGATTTGAAGTTTCAACGAATACGGCTGTGCTGTGAAAAACAAGCTGGATGATGGGCTTGTTTGTAATGTTCTAGCATAACTGTGGTGCTAGAGTACGAGGAAGGCTGTAATATATGCAGATGTTTGTCTATGTGTGCCTGCATGCTTCCCCTTATGCGCATGTGTGTGTGTGTGTATGTGTGTCTTCCTGTTGTCTATGAAAGAGATTCACCCTTGGTCTTTTTTGCAGCCTCTTTCAGCTCTTAGATTGCATTGTCATCTCATGTAAAGGAAGAAACTACCATGGCTAAACCTTTCTGACTTTGTGTTTCCCAAAGGGAAATGAATAGACAGTCAGGGAACCTGAGGACCTGGTGTATCTATTCAGCCCAAATAATGTCACTGGCCTGTATCAGGCCTCAAGAAAGGTCTCTGAGGTGAATGTATTGATCGGGGATTAAAGACTTTAATCCCTCACTGATTTTGGAATTGGACTAACAAAATGGAACTCTTGTCTATTTCAAAGTATGACTTTATGCTGTCCCTCCGTTGTTTCTATCTATCTATCTATCTATCTATCTATCTATCTATCTATCTATCTATCTATCTATCTATCTATCTATCTATCATCTATCTATCTATCTATCATCTCTAATCTGTTGCCCCCCCCCCTTTTTACTTTAGACAGTGACTGCTTTGAGCTGCACCTGGTGCTTGGGGTGCTGGAAAATAGGCATCATGACTTAACACCATCTTCATTAAAAGGCCCCTTTTCTTGCATCCTTTCAGCAGGCAGGTTACTGAAATATGCTCGTTGACTGCAGTGCAGGCACTGGGCTGCCTTGCGGTTATGTGTCATGGCGTCAGTACATTTTGAATGGCGCTTTGAGGACGGGATGCAAACAAACACCTGGTCCCCGTGTGTTTGGAGCACTGCGGTCAGAGGCAGGTGTGAAGATAACCTGATGTTTTTGAAGGTAATGAGCGTGTGGTGGATATGCACACATAATGAATTATGGGGTATTGACTGCATTAGCTAACCGCAAGTAGGAACATGTTAGCTAGGAATGTAAACATATGACTGCGGTGCATGTGGCATATGAAGAGCACGTTAGTTACTGTGGTTACTGTGGTGTGCTTACCTCTGTCCACACGGTATCACTGCTCGTGATCGGTGCTGGTGACAAATCGCTTGGTGACCTGGGGGGTAACTCGCAAACCCCTTTAACCTTCATGCACCCCCCACCCCTTTCGAAAAGCACGAGCACACACACTCAACGTGGCTGCTTGACCTAGCAAAGAGGTTAGAAAAAATTCCAGGGCAATTGTATAGGCCTGTGTCTGTTTCTTCACGTCAGGATGTGCTGTTGGACTGTCAGCAGTGATGGGGTGAAGCTGTTAGAGGTAGGTATGTGGTTGGGGAAATATGCAGTATACTCAGGGCATCAATACTACTACCCTTACATGGCACAAAGACCCCCCCCCCCCAGCCTTTTCATAAAAATAGATAGAAGTGCCCTTCGCTTGGACAGGATTAGCTGTCCTGCTCTGCCTCCAAGGACACTGGCTAATGTGCACAGTTTGAGGGAAAATGGACGAGCGAAATGAACAGCTCCCTGGTGCAGCAACCCCCCCCCCCCAACATGGCGAGGTGCTAATTCCCAGCCGAAGTCCCCCCCCCCGACGGCATGCCGTTGTCACATTCCAGAGGTCGACGTGGCCAGTGCACAATGCTCAGACGGTGTCCCTTTCTGAGTGGCCTGCAATGGCCATGCTGTCTGCTCTATTGTCTCCTAAATTATTTTTCTTTCATTTAATTTGTTTTGTTTTTCCTTCTTTTCTTTTTTGTGTTTTTTAAGACAGGCAGATATGATTTTTTTTTTTCCTTTTTTTATTGCCGGATATTGTTTTGTTGCTCAGTCGTTTTATTTTTTGGAACTAATAACAAAAGGGTTATTATATTTGTGAATCACTCAGATTCAATAGCATGAATCATGGCGAATCTGGATAAAATAAAAGCAGCATAAAATCACATACATGAATAAATGATGAAATTTGAAAAATAAAAACTAAAGTCAATACGGGGAAACTATATTAGCATGGATAAGAAAGAAGGTTTGGTTTCGGGGTGTTCAGATGTGCTTTTCTTTAGTCCTCTGTTAGTCTGATCTGTATATGAAGGAGAGGAGACTGTGTCTGCAATTAGCTGCATGTGTGGGTGTTTGCTGTTCATTAGTATATGCTCAGGTTAACCTGAGAACGTTTCATCCTCGCTGGCCATGCTGTTTGAGGGTGACCAGTAGCGGGTCATTATAATCTTCGGAACTATTTATGCCAGTCTCTGATACCCCCCTCCCCCCCCCCCCCCCAAATTCTCTTGAGGGAAGAGGGCATTTTCTACCCAGTTTAACATTGCCCTTGGATTACTCCTTTGTTCTGCGTTATCTACTCGCGCACACACAGGTGCGCACACACAGACACACAGAAACCACACATGCTCCCACCATCAGGACGTCTCTGTAATCATAATCTTTGTGGAGATATATTAATGCTGTCTGTTGTGTGTATGCATTATTAAGCATTATTACAGTTTCCGCTATGAGTGCGTTTTCTTTCACACGCCTGCATTTTGATTCAGCTTATGCTTCAGGATGTCATTCTGTAATTGTTTCCTCATTTTCCTGCTGCATTCACACATGGCTGAATGTGAATCACCAGGAAATAATCAACATGGAACATAAAGTATGACATCAGGGCTGTGCGAATGCGAATGCGAATACCTGCCATTGTGGTGGGATGATTCTGCTCTGGCCTCACGGGGAAGAAGGACTACATCAGCAAAACCTCATTTTATTAACTGCCGAGGCCCCCCCCCCCCCCCCGGGCATGAAAGAGAAATGCCACTAGGTATTTACAGATGGAAATGGGAGGGGCGTGACAAAATGATGGAGGGATGAAGATGAGGGAATGGGGCTGGGAAGCAGTGAGATCCACAGGCAGGGGGTGCCTTTGCATGGCATGTGCCGAGGAATGTGGGGGTTAATGTGGCCAGGCTGCACCTGTGGAGGGACAGTGACAGCCCCCACCCCCTCGATGGCGGGATAGGGCTCTCCCAGAGGGCCGAGATCCCGACTGCGACAGGGTCAGGCTTCACTGCGTAGGGCTCTTTTTCAGGTGCTGATAAGGACCGTGCCAGATCCGATGCGTAAATCATTTAACATTTATTTATTACTATTAATATACAGTTGTTCATGTGTTTGAAGCGGTTTTCAGTTTTATATTCCAAACCTTTGGACAAATTATGGTTCTGCGGTCCTGCATTGTTCTGTCACCCTGCATGCCCCTCTCTCACTCCCTCTCTCTCCCTCTCGCTCTCTACCCCCTTTTTCCCCCTCTCTCCTTCTCTCTCCTTCTCTCTCACCTTCTCTCTCCCTCTCTCTGCCTATTGTACGTCCCTTCATTGTCTCACGGCTATGCAGGCATTTTATTCCGTGGGCATGATCTCGCAGATCTAGCCAGGGGACTGACATAATAATACAAGACACCAAAGTATATGTGGAGTGCAGAGGAAATGGCAGAACGGGCCAGCCTAATCCGGATGATGGAGGCCGCAAATCCACTCACAATAATCGCAAATCTTCAGTCCCTCACAGCCACCCCCCTCCCCACACCGCTCTGAGCCCCCACCCTTCTCTGAGGAAAAACAAAACCAAATTGGGAAGGAATTCCACAATCAGCATATGCAAGCAAATCTGATGCCGCTCGCAACATCTGTGTCAGATTGGCAAATTCCACGTGGGGGGCAAGACTTTAAGGAAGTACCGTTAACAGTGGTGTTAGCATCCCATTCTCTGGCCAGGGTTCTCTCAGCCCACCTTCGCATTCTCCTCACATCCCTGCCGTTTACGTAATGGCTTGTACATGTGGGTCAGTGCAGCATCACCTAAGCAATTCATACATAAGCAATTACAGGCCAGGCTCTGAAGGAACAGGCCTGATGCGTGTGGTCTTTGTCGGCTACGGGAAGCAGGAGCCAGCAGATGTTCCTTCATCCTTTGGGGTTGATTTAATTTTATGGGTAGAGTTCAAAGCTGTACTTGCAGAGTCGGCTCCATCAAACTGCTAAAACACTTCATTAAAATCTAAGTGAAAAATGTAATAACAGAGTATTTGGTGAAAAGTCAGCTTAACCTTGCTTTTCAAGGTTTTTGTTCGGTTGGATAGAAATGGATTACTGTGGTTTTACTAGGGTTAGTTAGGTAGTATATAGTTACTTTTTACTAACCAATTGAAAATCTTCCCTCGTGTTTCCATGTGACTGCTGGCAGGTCATCCGTGGTAACATGCTGCGGGCTTGAGCAAAACCAGATTTTTTTTTAGTTTTCTGAGAGGTCAGACTTGCTTGGCCAGAAAACGGGCTGAGGCTAGTAAGGAGATCTTCACCTTGCATGCTGGGAAATGCGGAGACATAAATCACCGTAATCCCCCGAGCTGCCGTGGCAGAGGCGTCGTCTGCTCCCGCCCACCTTGGCAAAAGCGGCGACTTTTTCGGGTCCATTTGAAAAAGAAAGCTCTGAACGTGGGCTGCGCGAGGCTGTGGGTTTCATCATCATCAGAAATGGCAGCAGGTAATCCTGTCCTGAACCAGATGGTTTGGGTGAGGAATGACAGGCTCTCCTGCTGCTTTGCGTGTTGTTCTTGTTGATTTCATTTTGTTTTCACTCGCATTAACGAGGATTACCTTTTTGATCCCATTGAAAAGAGTCGACCTCACCCGTCTGCAGTCTAATCTATTCCTTTATATTAATCCCCCTTAAAACATCCCTTAATGGAAGCATTTGTATTATATTTTCTCTGTTAAACGCATTGTCATTTAAAGTAATTGTTAAATAATCGTTTTAACCCCACATAATGCACCAGTGCTTTTCCGGCAGAAGGCTCAGATTAGCTGTGTTTTAGGGCACAGCAAGCAAGTCGCCCTTTCTAAGCCCCACAATTTAATGCCAGACCGGGATGAAGTTTCAAAAGAAAGCATTTGAAGTGGAAACTTTAAACATTTCATTTGACCCACAGGCAGAGGGCAAACGTTTAGCTGGTTTCAAGGTGTTTGGCGGTGACGTTCCGCCGGGAAGCCGCTAACCATGCTGTCTGCCAGGGACTCGTACTCCTCGTGCCTGTCCAGACGGCCCCTCCGCGCAGCCGCGTCCCATCGCGGCACTTTTTGTTTCCGCGGTGTCTCCGGTTTTGGGTCTCACAGCCCGCGTCGGCGCGTCGGCCTTTTGCGGCATGGCTGATTTCAGCATTCCTGTAGCCGGTTTCATAAGCAGCACCGTCAAGCTGACCTTTAGAACCAGGAGAGAGGAGACAGACAATAAGAAATTCTGGAGTGCAAGGCCAGCCCTCCTGTATGTCGAACAGCCCCCCCGCGAGCTCGCTGGGCCGGTGGCTGCTTGTAATCGTCCGTTTACGCTCCAGTCTTAATATCATCCTGCGGTAATCGGCTTGTGCCTTCACAAAGAAATGTCATTTCTGGCGCTCCGGATTATTCCATTGGAAATCTTTGCTCGCTGGCCGGCATGCGTGTCACACGGCCGAACACTGTGCTAGTGTCCAATTATTGGCAGACCATTCATCATGGGGGCGGGGGAGGGGGGGGTGTTGGCGGAGCGGGATTGGCCACCAACACTAATAACCAAATTATGGTCCGGCGTGTTGCGTTTTGCCACACTGCCCTGGATGGCATCCCGGTGTGCCTCAGCAGACAGCAGCGCTCTCTGAGTGAGCCACGTGTGCTGGATTGTGGCATCTCGACAGCTGGGGGGGTTCTGGGGGGGACATGAACATGCATGTTAGGTTGAATGACTTCATCCTCTGGACTACCTTAAACAGCCAGCTAGATTGCAGTGCTCTGTTCGAGCAGGACACCCAGTCCAGGTACAGTGGACATAAATCGTTTAATTAAATATCGATTTAAATGGCCTGCAACACAACAACTAAGCATAAATATTTCTGAAAAGGTGTGACTAGCCCTGCTTTATGCAGTGATGTTTATTGTAAACAGGCAGGTTCAGGTTCTGCTTCGGGTCGCCGTTTCACCGTGTCCAGCCTTTTGTGTCTCCATATCAAGGCACAGAGTGGTGCCGGCGGCTACGTAATCCGACATTCCGCGGGTGCGGCTTTTTCCTGAAGCTGTCTTACCCATAATGCAGTACTGCATTTTAAGCCAAGACAGCAGAAAAGAAATGCTGGAATCGATTGTTGAAACTGGAGCAGTGCTGAAAGAAATAGAGGGATGCAATGCAACAAATTTAATATTTCTTTTCATAAAAGTCATTGATAAGGTCATGCTTAATGATTGCCTGAAAATGAAGTCCCTTTCTCAATAGGAATAATTATCATGGACACAGCCAATCCTACTCACTGGAGTTCCTCCAGTCCCTAGATCCATTTGGGAACAGAAATAATCTTCCCACTGAGGACCTGGATGACAGAGAAAGAGGTCCAGAAGAATTAAACCAGCCATAATATCTTCTCCAGCTAATTAAACAGCTCAAAAAAGAGAAAATTTAACGCTTTAATAACCACTGTCAAGGCAAGGCAAGTGATCAGTAACAACTTGCTACTAAAGTTATCTACCTGACCAGAAAGTGGCAAATTCTAAAACATAAGTTCAAGGAGTGATTTCTATGTAGAAAATAGATAAACAGCAAATAATAAAGCAATAAACAATGATTGCTTAAAAAAAAGAAATAGCTCCCAGTGAAATTTCATTCACTCGGACTGGAAGGCCCCTTCATATGGTAAAATATCCATTTCAGTCAATTTTGCAAGCATTACATTCTCAAGTCACCCTGAATCGGTGCAGAATGTCCCCGGCCAGGGATCCGGAGCCAGCCTGGCGGGTCTCCGGAGAGGAACGTAGCACCGACAGCCCAGCTTTCCCTGACCCCTGCTGTCTGACCCATGTAGATGATGGAAATGTGACAGTCCAGGTGATGGTCAGGGCATAGGTCCCATCGTATCATATGTCTGCCGATATCTCTCCATCTCCCTGCCGCACCCGTGCCATTAATTCACAGACCTTTCTCCCTGTTTGCTTATTAAAGCAGCCGCATCTTCCAGGCCTGTTGGGCCGATTTCGCCCTAACTTTAATTTCCAACTGCCCCTCGTTTAGTGTCCTCGGTACCAATGTACCCCCCACCCCCACCCCCCCCCAAAGCCACGAGAAGCGGCATCACAGAGAAAGTGACAGCTGCGAGCATGACCTTGATACATTGCTCTCGCTCTCAGAGCAGGGGCTTCTGCACTTCAAAAGATGTAGGCAGGAGCTCAAGTCATTAAATTTAATGGTGCAGTCGGACTTTGGTGGGGCATATTTCCAGTGCCTTGATCTTCTCAATTCTAGATCCAGATTATCAGTAAACAAGAATCTGCTTAGAGTAGTTCACAAAAATCTAGTTCATGTTTCTCTGGTTTATTCGTAATTGAGGGTCAATAGTTTCAATCAGGAAATCAGAGCTCTGCATAGATCTTCACTTAGATGAAGATCTGTCTTGAATTAAAACTTCAGAAGTTAGATTTACCTGGAAAGACTTAGTCTTGGTCCTCACTGTGAGTCCTAGGAACTGGCCGCTCCCCTAACGCACAGCCTGTCCCACCACAGAGGTGTAATGCATAGGGGCGGGGGGTCTTGTCAGGTCTCAGTGGTGCTGGGAAACAGTGAGGGACATTTTGTCATTTACCTACCTGAGTTTTTTGGTTGTTTAATGCTTCTCTGCAATCCGGCTCTACTTAATAATGTGCAGCGACTCATGAGATCGTGCCATTCGCATGATAAACGTGGAGATGTGTAAAAATGCAAGGCATCCGTATGTTTTTGTGGTATTTACTGAACATATGCCCTGCTAATGAAGCATAGGGGCTTAGGCTCGGTACGCAGAGCTTCGTTCCAGCTCTGCTCTTGTGCTCTTGACACTGCACTCCCTCTTTAATGGACCCTTACATAAGCCCCCTTGTGGGCTCACAAGCACCAGCTACTGCTGTTGTACCCTTGAGTTCTGTGTCTTTGCTTTGTCCGTCCCCTTTAAAATACCCAGCGGAAAGTGGGCCAGAGCACGTTTGAGAAACAAACCGGTGAGCATTTTTAACACGGAGCCGATGAAAGGTGCCCAGTCAGCAAAGGAGGCTGTGAGTAATGTGACCACACCGTCGGAATGAGGTGCTCAACGCCCAGCAGGTGTGATCCATATAATCTCCCTGG
>JAABNX020000017.1:21131442-21144803 GCA_015163995.2 Mormyrus lacerda | reverse complement strand
CTCATTAGCTCTCCTAGCTTAAAGGAGGCACCCCAGCTGGCATGGTTGGGCGGGGGGGTCTTGACGATATGAAGTCTTTGCCTATGCAGATCAGCATTCTATGTTGATTTGGTTGGAATGTAACGTGGCCATTTTGTTTCCTGAGTTTTGGGAGGTGAGCTGGATATATCTGGCTGGGGCGGGGGGTCACTGGCCACTCTGCCTATGAAATCAATTGTTTAACAGGCAGCAATTTTAGCCGCAGTTTTAATTCTGTGAAAGATGAGCCCATTTAATCTTGCTCTGTTGATATTCTGGGCACGCTGTTCCTGCCAGAGGAGTCGATAGATTTCAATTTTAATTTCAATTTCAGCGCAAGCTCATTTTAGGCAAATCAGATGGGTCACTTAAGAGGAATACAGTGTGTAACAATTAATTTGGAATATCATGTACTGAAATGGATGAGTTGCTTAGGTTTAAGAAGGTGATGCCGCTGAACCCATGGAGGTGGCTCACTCTCTCGGACATGTCAACGATTTGGCCCCCACATCACAAGACTTCACGATATCATTTTTCATTAATAGCATATGAGAGAGATGCATGCTCGATGCCATTCAGAGCTTCTCCCTGAATACTACAGTACAAATCCCATTACTCCTCTGGGAAGGCAAGTGAATATGCCTGTTTCTAGAATGTTCCGAAAGCTTCCTACTAACATACATGACATGACTTGTATTCTTTGACGTTAAGGTCTTGTGGTACCATAGCAGTGCTTCCTTACAGTTATATATGACAGAGCTTATTGATACATTTCCGCAAAAGTCATGTTCCAGGTAAGACCTTGGTTTTATGGCTCAATCTCTATACAATGCAATCTGTCCATTTTTCACCCCCTCAGAGCCTCAGACATAAACTGCTTGAGATCAGGTTAAATAGTTGTCTATGGGCATCTGTGCATGTGTGCGCTGGTCTCCCAGCTTCGCAGCGAAAGTGGCCCAGTTCTGTGCAGGACCAGCCTGTACCGAGACCGGGCTGGGGGTGGGGGAGGGCGACCGGGCATACGGCCCCACGGTGCCTTTATTTAGCACGTCCCCTGAGGCGCCGGGGTGCCCCCTCTGGGCTGGACATCGCGACGACAGAAGCACCCGCTACTCTGGCCCTCACATCAGAGCCGGGGTTCTGCCCCCCCGTCCTCCCGCTGATCATCTAATAAACAACTGCCGATCCGATTGCGGCAGGAGGCGATGGTAATAAAAAGGAATAAAAATGAAAATGGATCTTATCTGCAGCCCTTTTTTAAGTGTTTAATCTTCAAGCATATTAATTATACAATGGGAAACTGTCAAATTGTTTTCCATTTTATTATAAACCTCTGCATGGATAATAATGACGGAATAATCGGAGGACCTGCGGCATGCAATGTGCTGTAATTCCGTTTGGGCTGGAGTGCGGGTGCACGTCTGCGAGCCCCGCGTGGGGGGCCAGGCAAGCTGCATGCCCCCCGGCCCCGTGCTGATGGCGCTCTGCAGGTATAGCCCTGTCTCCACCATGGGGTAAACGCTGGCTCCATTCATAGGGAGACAATGTTAATTATGACCACGGTGAAGGTCCCCCACGTGCCCTGCTGAAGAGGCTCACTTCTGAGAGGGCTTCTTAAGCCCCCTTCAGGGGATTAGCTGCTTTTGTGCAAATTCACTTTTGTTTGCCTTTGAATTGAGCCTTCAATCTCCCCCTTGCTGTTCTATTTACCATACATAGCTGAGTCACTATTGGGATGGGCTCTAGCCAAGAATTTACTAGTGTGTCCCCCCGCCCGAAATTTTTTTAAATATCCGTGAGAGCAAATGATTACCCCTTCCCAGCACGTAACTGTTTGCTTAAGGACGGCAGCAGGCCATCTCTCCCTCACTTCCTGTGCCTTGCAGCGTGAAACCAGCTTGGCGTCCCCACCATCCTCAGAGACACAAGCTAAGGATCCATCAGGATGTCCTTAGTGGTCCGGCTCTCTGAGGTTCTGCAGCATATTGTGTCCTTCCTCCTCAGATCATCTCCACTCCTTTAATGGCCTTTCCGGAACTCTCCCCCAACCCTGTAAACACAAACGATCATGCGGGAACGGGCCGGCTGAACCAGACACTCCCTCCGCCGTCCGCCCACCAGCCCCCTGCCCACGGCTCTGTCTCTTGGTGGAACACCTACCTACATTGGGCCCTCGGGTTCTGCTTGACCCTTTTAGATGTTTCCAAAACAGATGGAGATCTCCCTGGGGCATAATACTTTAGGGGGGTGGGGGGCCGGGATCGAAGGGGGACAGCACAAACAGTGAGATTTGACCCCCCCAGTGGCTGTATGTCTCACAGACAGGTGAGGAATGTGGGTTGGTAATGAGGTGGCTGTGTGACTGATTAATATGGGCACAATGGCCCACACTCTGTCCTCACATGCCCCAGGAAGAAGGGCAGGGTGACATCATCGCCCATCCCAAGTAGTTCACTGCCACTTCCACGGCCCATCTCCTCCGTCGGTGTCTGCTCTGTTCGCTGTCGCTTGTATTTTGTTGCGAGGAGTCTGCCGAGAAGTTAAGTGAAGGTCATGCATGCCATCTGGGTGTTCGTGCAAATGTCAGCCCACCCTTCGCCCCCAGCTTGCCTCTCATGTGACTCAGAGGCCAGGAAGTGCAAACATAGGGACGGCGGCTGCCGGCCGAGTTGGGCTTCATCAAGTCTACCGCTCGGGCTCCAGGGCAGGCGGGGGCGTGGGTCAAGCATGGCTTGTCAGGCTGCCCCCCCCCAGAGTGACTTGGCATCCCACCACAGAGCGTCCATCCCCCCATCAAGCATACCATAATGACGCAGTTTCCCACTGGAAAGCATTCATCCTGCCACAGAGCGTCCATCGCGCTGGAAAGCATACTAGAGTGTCACGGCATCCTGCCACAGAGCGTCCATCCTGCCGCACAGCGTTCACCTCACTGGAGAGCAAACCAGAGTGTCACGGCATCCTGCCACAGAGCGTCCATCCTGCCGCACAGCGTTCACCTCACTGGAGAGCGCACCAGAGTGTCACGGCATCCTGCCACATAGCGTCCATTCTGCTGCAGAGCGTCCATCCTGCCACAGAGCGTTCACCTCACTGGAGAGCAAACCAGAGTGTCACGGCATCCTGCCACATAGCGTCTATCCTGCCACAGAGCGTCCATTCTGCTGCAGAGCGTCCATCCTGCCACAGAGCGATCACCTCACTGGAGAGCGTACCAGAGTGACAGCGTCCTGCCACATAGCATCCATCCTGCTGCAGAGTGTCCATCCTGCCGCACAGCATTCCCCTCACTGGAGAGCGCACCAGAGTGACACAGCATCCTGCCACATAGCGTCCATCCCCTCAGGGACCATACCGGAGTGTCATGGCTTTGGCAAAACGCATCACCGACCATCGTCTGCTTGGTGTCTCCTTTAAAGCAGCCCTCGCTCCCCTCCGCACACTGGGGCTTCAAAGCCCATGATGGCCGAGTGGTCACACTGCGCTCTCTGCAGCCCCTAATTAGGAGAAGGAACACTCCAGAACTAGCGGCCTTTGATCAGCAATCTACACTGCCAGATTTTAGCACCACAAAGTTGTTGCCCCCAGCCCCCCCACAGAAGAAAATAAGGTCACCAAAGAGGGAGTGGCCAGGGCAGCCGTGTTTTGTTATGTCAAGGTGGCTTCAGTGTGGTTCTTATGCTGGGGCTGCGGGGACCAGACAGAGCACCTAATGGCGTCACTGCTGCAACACCCCCTTCCCTCGTGCCCCTACGCCCCCCCCCTCAGTGGTTCATTAAGCGGCGCCTGTAGTGTGACCTGGGAACGGCCGTGGGTGTAATGATGGGCAGGGATACACCGGCGTCTGGGAAACGTGTCTCTCAGAGACGCATCGGGGCGCGCTCAGGCTGGGCCGTCTGCTGCAGGCCTCTGCCGTGCTGACGCCATGTCCTGATGACTGTACTCCCAGCTGTGAGAGCGGCACCGGCGTGTTCTGCGAGCTACATTAAAAAGCGGCCGCGCACTGGAAACCGGAGCAGAGGCCTGGAAAGACAGATGTTGGTGTGCACACAGAGGGCCATGCTGAGTGGCAGGTAGCCACGAGCTCCGGCAGGGGCCCCAGACCTCTCGTCCATCCATCTGTAAAGCGTTTAATGAGGCCCTGACAGCTGTGGCCACGCCCTGCCTTCTGCGTTCAGGAAGTGCCGAAAAGATCCAGCAGAAGGGTCGGGTCGTCTCAGCCTTTATGTCATAGAAGGCCTTTGGCTCATATAAATACATAACAAGCTCTCTTGGGGGAGGGGGTAAGTATGGCCCTGCATCTATGGTGATGAGAATGTCAGCTTAACTTCTGATTGGTCAGTTATGGCCACTGGGGCTGGCTCACATTCCCCCGACCAATGACATTAGGGTGGGACTGGCCTTTCTGATCATTATATCTTGCTTTGGCAGACACAGACACGCGTGCGTCTGATGGCTGAACCACACCGTGACTCAAAACTACGCTGCCACTGAGAAGTGCGTCTGTGGCTTAGCCCTTCTCTGAAGGCACACACATGCACATGCGTGTGCCGCGCATGTGACCCTTCCGATGTTGAGACGTAAGAGAGGATGTGAGATAGCAGTCATTAGAGCGGCTGGCGTCCGATGCGAGTCTGCTGGCACGGCTCGGTTACGCTGTATGTCTGTCTGCCATTTTAAGTTATATGCCTCTTCTTACTATTCAGTTTTCATCTAAAAACAAAGCTGTGTCTTAACAGCTTTTCATACCATTACACTCATTAAGTATCCGCGTCTATATTATTGTCTGTATAGTGTCTTTGGTTATATATAGCCTCAGTTAAAGGTGAAATCACTGTGATATTTGTGTGCCTCCTCGTCTCCATGGCTGCCTTCTCTACCGCTGCATTATCATAATGACGGGGGGGAAAGTGTCATGAATAATCCAGACTGAGACTGACGCAGCTCTGCAGATTGTATGCATTGATGTGATTAAGAGGAAAACACGGGCAGCCTATTCCCCTGCTGACGCTGTGTCATTAAACACATTATTTCCTTCTTCTTCAGGCCTTATCGGTGCTGCTTAGTGAATCTTTAATTAGGCTGCTCATCTTGAACGGACATCTTTGGACATGGTCAAAGTTGTCCGGACTGATTGACTTGAGAGACAGAGACACGGATCAGATCGGAGTTTTCCATGTTCAATGACTCAATTTTGGGACAGATAAACAAACAAATTCATTAATATGTATTTCCTTCTTTATTCTTGTCAGTTTGGAGTTTGAAATTTTCTTGTGTTTCTCGTCTGGGTGTGTGTGGGTCCATAGGCTTGGGGTTTGCGATGCAGCTACAGGAAAACCTACAAGGAAGTTTTACAGCACCCAGGAATTTTGCTGTTTCTCTCATATTAAAACAAAAAGAAAGACACTTCACTCCCTATAGGCTAATAAGTGATTGAGCATGGCCAGTGTCAGCCAATGGTCTTCCGTGTCAGTACTTCACTCCCTATTACTTAATGAGTGATTGAGCATGCCCAGTGTCAGCCAATGATCTTCCGTGTCAGCACTTCACTCCCTATAGGCTAATAAGTGATTGAGCATGGCCGGTGTCAGCCAATGGTCTTCCGTGTCAGTACTTCACTCCCTATTACTTAATGAGTGATTGAGCATGCCCAGTGTCAGCCAATGATCTTCCGTGTCAGCACTTCACTCCCTATAGGCTAATAAGTGATTGAGCATGGCCGGTGTCAGCCAATGGTCTTCCGTGTCAGTACTTCTTCAAACTAATTCGCTCTGATTGTCTGGAGAATTATGCTGTCAGCCTTTCCACAAAAGACAGTCCTGTTATTTCCAAGTCATTTCATTTATGTGGCATGGGAGGCACAAGGAGTCAGCAAATCAAGCCAGCTTCTCAATTGGGCCCCTTACAGCCCGGATGAAGCCCGCAGAAATCCCATCCCTCTCTCTCCACGACCATGGGGAAAACAAACATGATTATAATAATAGTCATATGCATTAAAGAATTCAGATTTAACTGCCTTTTCCTGTCAGGTGCGAACAGAGTATATCCTGGTGTGGTTTTATCTGATGGGAGGGGCAAGCGTAAAGGTGCTGGGTTCAATCAGCTGAACTGAAGACCTAATGCACTGTGTCCTGCCTGCATCAGCATGAAAGGACTCTGCAAGCATTTTAAGTACATCAGTGCAGAGGAGATGACTCTACAGGGCAGGTATTTTTCCTGGAGCAAACGCAGATTTATTCAGGGCGAAAAGGAAAAAAAACCCCATGCATGAATTTTGATTTATCAGGATGTTCGTTTCGCATTGATTATGCCACGTTCTGCAGCAAACTCCTCATTTTCTTGTATCACCTTGAAGGAGATGAAGGCCACGTCACCCCTGCGCTCCTCAGGGTCACAGTACTACAGTTATGCTTTCAAAGGCAATGCCATCACCCCTGGCCCAAAAGAGCAGCTGAGGGCTGGTTTGTCTCCATCAGTAGCTTTGTAGGTCCTGAACGCTGAGAAAGGTTATAGTACCAACACACACACACACACACACACACACACACACACTGGGCTCCCACCAGCAGGGCTGACAGAAAGCCTATAACAGACCGAACGTCACACTGGCCCCCGACAAACCTCCCAATGGCACTCCCAGGGACAGGGGGGTGCAGACAGGTGGCACTGTACCGTTGTTGAGCGTGCCAGCCTCTGCGCAGGTGCCGCCCCCGTCAGGAAGATAGATGGCAGGGCGATGGAGAGGCTAGACGTGAAGGATGGGTGGCTGAGATGGAGCGGCTGTTTAAAAGCCTAGAGACATCCATCTTCTCGCAAGCAACCGACACGTGGCGCGGTGTGTCCTGTGTGGGGGTGGTGGAGGAGGGGCGGCTGTATTCAAGTAAAATGTCTGCGGAATGATTACAAACTTTCTTAATTCAGCTCACTACTGGAGGAGGTATGCATGAAGGCATCATTAAGCTGGCTCATGGTATTTCACAGTGACTTTTCTACTGACAAAAGGGGGGGGGGGGGGCAGAGAAGCTTGCCTGTGCCTCCACTTGAGCCTCGACCATTACACGCCTGTGTGTTTATGTCTGTGTACAGCAGTTAGCCTCGTACTCAGCAACATGGAAACATGGAGTTTCTTAAAAACATGAGTGTGAAGAAACCGAGCAAGAGGTTCACCATAAGACCCTCGACAGTCCTCCAGTGGGAGACCTCGGGAGCCGCCCAGCCTAACATTGACCAGATTAGTCTGAGGTTAATGCCTGCAAGAATCCCTTATTCAAGCAGGGGAAATTAGGGCAAACGATTGCATTTTAATGAGGCTGCATATCAATTAGCAGCTGCCGTGTGATCGGTGATTTGATGTACAGTGATATCCCCAGTGTAGTCTGTCCCTCTTCCCCACCTAAGGGCACCGGCTTTATCTAATTAATTATGTCACCGTGTGCCGCAGAGTCGGCACGTGCCGCGAGCGTCCCTGCATCAGAGGCACGTCGAGAACCCCTGCAGAAAATCGATAACCGCCGTGACAAATGTAGCCTCTACATGATGAGCTCCCCTGCAAATGAAAATCAATGAAGACAATTTCCATCTACATTCATGATCTAACTGCACATTTGTTTTCCTTTACTCATCCTGGGAGCTTTTCCATCAAAATGCCATTACATGCCATAGAGGGGGGGGGGGCAATTTTGCCTCGACTCCAAAAGCCATACAAGGAAAATGCTTTGCAGATGAAAGTAATTTCATTTCATTTGCTGCCCATAAAAGGCAGGTGGACGAATTCTGCAAAACAGGGAATGCTCATGTTCCATGACGCTCCAAACTAGACCTGGAAAGCATCCCACCACACGTCCGACGATGATTATTTAACCTTCTCTCGGGCCGTGCGAACAATAGGAAAACATGGAATTTTACTCTCTGTGTTCCAAGGCTACTGCATTAACAATGGACACAGTGCATTTATTAATATAATATATTACCCTTTCATGCTCTAGATATGCCTCATTCCACACTGCATTACTTAATATCAAGTATTTTACAGCTGGGACTCTGAGAAAAAGAAGTAACGGGTACAGTAATCGAACGGAGACGCTGCGATATAAATGCCAACCCACAAATGTAAAGGGGAAGGGGCATGGTGGACAGAGTCTCGCTTTGCTTCTAAACCATGCCTGTCAAACCATAATCTGTCTTTAGATTACTGTAAAAAGATGCTGCTTTATATTTATTTAGCACAGCCTTTTATCCAAAGCAACAGAAAATTTTGAGAAATATTGCTTCAGACAATCCCTGGGGCATTTGGGGGTTAAGGACCTTGTTCTAGGGCCCAGTGATGACCTCACTCCTGCCATTTAGGGGACTGCAACCTTCCGATCGCAAACGCAGCATCCTAACCCACTGAGCCAAACAGCTCCTCCTTACTGACAGAACACAGGTGCATTTCGAGCACACTGGGTGAAGATGGAGGCATGGTGGAGTACTTCATTAGGCCACTGGGCTCTTACTCACGATGCTGCGTTAGTGTTATAGTTTTGTAATGACATGTCGAAATAGTGCGAGGGAACTAAGGAATCCACTAGGAGTCTGAAGCTGGAGAAAATCTGTTTATGTGAGGGTAATATGAGCCATTTTAATTCCGAGCTCTAGTTAGGCAGCCATTTATTTGTTTGTTGCTGTAATTGGAGAGAAATATTAGCGTTTCATTGTTGTTTCACTCAGCCTCACTATACAGTTGTGTTGTTCCAGCACTTTTCACGTAGGTGACACTTGTGCAGAAATCCCATCCGGAACGGATGATGCTGCCTCTGCTTTGGGCGATACCCGCCTGGTGCTGATAGCACGCGTCCCTGGGAGCTGCCGGTGTTCAGCTGCCGGCCCTCATTGATCCGGGGAGACCTAATACCCAGAGTGCTTTTCTCTTTAAATTAGGAGTCAGCTGCTGGGCTCCCATCCATTTGCAAGGAGAATTGTTTGAGTTGCAGAAGGATATATAAAGCATAGCACATGTATTCTACAAAACTACCAGAGCAAATGAAAATAGACAGGCTTTTTCTGTGAGATTCCATGAACATACAAACTCCGCTATCGCACACATGTACATGCTGTTCTTAAATATTAGTATATTCATGCCTTTTAATTATTATAATGTTATATGTTGAGTTTTCATATATATTTTTGTATACATATTGCACATTTTTTGCTGTAACTTAGATAAACATCTTAGCTTATCGTGGCAAATGTGAGAAGCTTCTAAGTTACCTTACCGGTTTATAAAATATAAAATAAATTCATAGCGACAAAGGCCTGTGATCATTATTTAAGGTTCTGTGCTTCTTTCATCATTCACACTTTGTGGAGTTGGTGGTACGGCCCTGAGCATCCTAATCCCACAGCACAGTTAGAATAGCAGCAGTGATAATAAAGACAGCAGCTCAAGCATCTGAAATGCCTTTTGTGAGTGAGAGGCCGAAACAGCTCTAAAGATCCACTGCATTATTTGTATATTATTTTTTTCATAATGTGACTGGGTTCTCCGCTAGTTTAGCGTGCAGAAAAGTAATATACAAGATCGGCTACTGTAGGTCTTTTTCTGCAGATTTTTGCAGGCATAATGTGGTAACCATACACACACAGGCTTTCATGCTGCACATTCAGGAATTTCTCTGATCAAATGGAAACTTGGATACAACATAATGTAACCATTTCCTCATTTTAGCACAGATGCATAGTTTAAACATCAGTGATTTTCACATGCAGAATTGACAACTACGAAGCCTAACCTGCCATTATCTTCAAAACGCAGCGATGGCTTTCTGCAGTCTGTACAGGATGCACATGAAATTAATGCAGCATTGCAGGGACAGATCACTATTATTCTAGCTAGTCTTGTGGACTAATCTCTTGCTTAGTTCTAATACAATTATGAAGCATTGAGCAGCAATTGAAAGCAGATTTAACAACGGCCATGCCAGTGAAGCGCAGCGTCAGTGAGGGAGGGAGCAGGTCAGGGGAGGGACTGCCGATTGGTGCCTTGGGTGTTTGAGAGGTAACTTGGCTTTGGAAATGTATTTCCCTCCGCTTCCGAGACTGAAAATGCAAGCTGTCCAATGCACGCCCGCGATGACCTGCTGATTTTCCGCGCACAAATAAATGACAGCGCATGGGACGCCGGCTTTATTGCAGAAATTGGCCGTCTTCGTTTGCCAGCTTGCCGATGGCTACCTGTGCTCTCCATGGAGACGCCTCTATCCATGCTTTCGCAGTAAAATAACAAGCGTATTCGTAGGGGCATCACTATCAATTAACCTCCGCGACTCAGAGATGCCACCATGTTTGGGTTGGGGGGGGGATCTCGTTCTTGGACTCTTCTTTTTCTATTTTTTTTTTAATGTTTAATGTTATACCCTGCCGTTCCGCCTGTTCATCAGGTATTTTATGTTTTTTTTCACAGCCGATCCATTTTTAAAATCTATATTTTGAACAGAATCTCTGTCGTGAGTGACGGATATCTGTTACGAATTGTGTGACCAAGCATGATGCAGTGCAGTGACCGAGAATCTATGCACTTGTTTTCTGACATTTCAGCATCTATTAGCATTCACCAGTGAATGGTGTTCAGTGACTGGAATGTATTTGACGGTTAGTGTGGCATTACCCGTGGTGATTAACAGCATTCCAGGTTGGCTCCTTGAACCCTGGTGTCCAAGTGCTAGGCTTCTTTTCTTCAGATAATCTCATGCCTTTAGTGGGCCAGCCTAGTCATGTGACTGAGCCCATTTACACTCGGCGTGCTGATGAGGGCGCTGGGGTGGGGATGCATGAGGTAAGTCAACTGGCAAGTAAATAACAATTAAAACAATGTCCCTGGCCCACGCAGAGCCGCTCTGCACCCGGCCCAAGCCGCCGCAATGTGGCATGCGTCTTTATCTCCCAGCAACAGTCACGACGTCCCACGGGCTCAGGAGCCGGTGTCCCCCGAACGCTCTCACAGCGATGCGGCGGGCGGCACAATGGAGGGACATGGGGGAAATCTCGTGGCGAAGGCTGTCAGTCCACACCGGCTCGTGCTTTATCTCACCCCATATTATTCCAGAGACTGCTGCTCACTTTTCATTTGTTTTGTATGTGAACAGATGGGAAAATGCAGCCTCGTACTTTTAGACTCAAGTGTGTCCAATTCAAAGGCTTCATGTGTCCAAGGCGGCTTATGGAGGTAGGGACTGGCAGTAGGTATGAGCGCCCCCTGGCAGGCAGTCAGTTCATCGCAGCATTGATTTCCAAGTCTGTCTTCATAAAGCTTTATTCTGAAGGATTACTTGTGATCTTAAGTTTGAATTGATGAGGCATCGAGCTAAATGCTCTGGGGGATTTCTGGGATTGTGAACTCTGAACAGCAATGTGAATGCCGCTTTATTCCTAAGAAAAGTGTTCTTTTTGCAAATCTCTAATGGCACTGTCCAGAATCCTGGAACTCCTTGTGATAATTTCCTCATGCACGAGTTATGATGTGTAATTGATTTGCCTCCATATTTATGCGGTATGTCTATGTGTAGTTTTGGTTTCGTGTGGGTAAGTACACACATAAATGTGCAAACGCACAGAGCAGAGTTACTAAGTCCCGTACCTCCCTGTAAGAGCAAAGTAGCGAGCAAAGTCAGCAGGACACTGTAAGGACATCCTTCATAATGACAATGTCCCAGAAATGTCCACACGCCCCACAACGTATTGCTCCTCCTACTGCAATAGCATTGTCTCACGCTCAAATGAGTCTTATTACTTGTTTTATCTTTCCCTTTCTTTTCTCCTTGGTTTTCTTTAAGATGAAGATGCTAATCCAGTGAATTAAACAGCTATTTGTGAGCTCACGCAAAACATGTAATTTATTCTAATAAGATACTTTTTTGTCCCCGTTTCCTGAGCTATTAGTATTCTGCAGAGTTTTCCTTGCTTGTTAGTTGCAGTTCATTGCCTAGTCGCACGTTTCCACGGTGTGTGTGTTAAGCTAAATCTCCCCCTCCGTTAAAGGCGGCGTACGGCGTATAGCACCCCATCAGGCTGAGAGGCGTCATGGCATCATTTCACCCCACCATGGAGGCATCCCTACCCAGCCAACACTGTGTGATAGGAAATAAGTGAAATCATTGAAGCGTATTCAACCTTTAGTGCATTTAGCAGCTGAGCTCGTGTCAGATCTTAAGTAGGTAATATAATTCTAAATCAAGGAGAAGAAACTGCCATTTAAAGATGGAAACTTAAAGGGTAATAAAAACGTAACGTTTTGAACCATTTCATTTCTAGACACAGAGCTCAGAGCACAAAGCCTTAAGGAACCAGACAAAAGATGGATCGATCCGTTTTGGACGCCTTGGAGATGTTTGCGTCCTAAAAATAGGCTTGTTGAACACGAGCAGAGTTTCAGGGGTCTAAAGGCTTGTGTGTTCACAGTCTCTGCAAGGGCTTCTGAGGGCGTTAATGTTCCAAACCTTCACAATGTTATTCCGGTCTTCCAGATTTGTCAAGAAGACCTACTATTATTGCAACTAAGAGTACTTATGCAGTAGTAACAGCTGGCCTAATAGTTACAATGTTCCAAAGTAATGTTGAGCATCATTGACCTAAAGACAGAGGCACTGGAGTTAAGTAAAAATCTTTAAAGTGTAACTTTAGCCCAAGCGCTCGCTGGGAGGGAGAGGGTAGATTGGCCAGTGACACATAATGACAGCGGGAATGCTTTGAGGATGGCCCCTGGGATGTAAGGGGGGATTATTCCGGAAAGCGCAGACTGCTACGCAGTAGCAGGGGTGCTACTTTTCATGTGCTTTTCATGCAAAGCTTTTAGTGCGTCCTGTTTGTCGAGGGAGGCCTCATTTCTTATCTCGCCATTTCACGTCTCCCAGTGGACTCTGTCAAGGAGCCGGTATTACTGCATGGCACTGGCTCTTATTAAATCCCTGGCATATTAACGACTCCCTCCCACCACACGGCATTGTGGGAAGAATATATGCCCCATTAGATTTTCAAATGCCGTCGCCCTGATATGGAAATGTGTCGCATATCATAATGCGAGGCGCCGAGCTTCCTTACACGGGCTCCCGAGCTGTGCTGTGTGTGTACGTGTTTGTGCTCTGCCTATGGGGATTGCTCTCATGCCTCTCATTCTGTTCCTGCGCACGCTGCCTCTGCGCACGCACCTCCAGCTCCTGCCGAAATGTCTGCCTGTTTGGGAGTACTCGCTCCTTCGCACGCGTCTTCTTCAGGTGCTTGAACAGCTTCTCGGCTACTCAAGCGTCTCTTGGTTTTCCCCTGATGTGCGAAAGCTCGAAATTGTTTTATTTTATTATCTTGCTCCTGTG
>JAABNX020000017.1:21094429-21108004 GCA_015163995.2 Mormyrus lacerda | reverse complement strand
GCCTAGCCATGTTCCTGTACCCAATGAATGGTATCCTGTTCCCACCCACAGGGATACATATCTCAAATTGGTTTGCTGCATTAGATCCGAGAACAGGCCTGCCTAGCCATGTTCCTGTACCCAATGAATGGTATCCTGTTCCCACCCACAGGGATACATATCTCAAATTGGTTTGCTTGCATTAGATCCGAGAACAGGCCTGCCTAGCCATGTTCCTGTACCCAATGAATGGTATCCTGTTCCCACCCACTGAGATACATGCCTCAAGTTGGCTGCCTGCATCAGATCAGAGAACAACTCTGTCCAGCCATGTTTCTCTACCCAAAGAACTCTGATCTGTTCCCATCCACAGGAATCCATGTTTTCAGTGCCCATCTGGGTGCCCCAATATTAAATAAAAGTGCAACAAAGGACTAACTCTGTGAGAAGAATGTCCAGTATGGCTGGCCGTGCTCTGAAATGAGCCCTCACTGTTTTCTTGCTGTAGAAATATTATTAAGCTTTAATTAGATAAACAGCACCCTGAAGGTATCTTTTTGAGTTCTGCGGAATAAACTAGAACAATTAAGTTACTGATTTGTCTGCATGTGAAACTATGATCCTCCTTATGCCAAGTCTGTGAACTTTAATTAAAATGCCCTGTATCCTCAGCAATGGTCCAAAGATCCTCTGCAGGATTTGAGCCAAAGCCAAGCTGGTATGGCTGAAGAACAGGGAAGCGGGTTTCTCAGCGCACCTCTATTTCAGTGCAGACCGGACTGCTGCTGGAGATTCTGCAGAAAGGCGTGACAGCTGCTGCCTGTAAGTAATCCACAAGCAAATGAGGAGCATCAGAGCAAATCTGCGAGGTCCTGCAGACAAATGTGTACAGAACATGTGATAACTGGCTGCTGGGGGTAAATACAGCTTACACTGCATTTGTTGTCAGCAAAACTGATTCTATGGGTAGAAATATTCAATTTGTGTATTGACGTTTACAGTAAAACACTGGCTTTATGTAAATGTAATTTCAAGAATTCAGAGCTATACAAAGACCCTGCAGACTTGCCGCAGACTGTGCTCTCCTTTGTCTTTGCTCCTGAAGGAGATGGTTAGTTACTTTTATGGTGCCTGAGGTCATCCATCCATTTTCAATAATCGTTTATCCAATCAGTGTCGCACAGTAAACTCATACAGTATGGGACACATTGAATAGGAGGCTAGTCCATTATACGCACACGCTCACACACACGCACACACGCAGATACAGACACGCAAATACACGCACACACGCACACACACACACACACACACACTCACAGACAGGTTTGTAATTCAATCTTTGTGGGGACTCTCCATTCATTTCTCTCACTAATCCCAACATAACAACCTTAACCCGTACTCAGCCCTAAGCTTAACCGTAAGTAATCAAACAAAATATGAAACTTATGGCATTTTTACTTTTTTGATTGAATTCACAGATCTTGGTTGGGACCTGAAAAAAGTTTTAAAAAAATATTTTTTAAATATTTAAATAAAAAATTGTTACAATGTGGGGGACATTTGGTCTCAAAAATGTAATATAAACTTAATCTGCACATACATACATTCTCTATTCATATGAATGATGGTCTCATCTGACTGGCACTTAAACTCTGTGTAAAGACCCGCATGAGTAAGGTGTGAACATGCAGACTCCATGCAGACCCGGAGGCGTGAAAACACATGGCCATGGACACTTTTACTGACCCAGACTTTATTCAATTCATGGGGCAATTGAATCAGCAGTTAAGCTCAGTTAATTCATTAGAGTATGTCCCTGTGGTAATTGCTAAGGATTTCAGGGACATTTGGACAGAACACATGACTGTGGTCATAGAGGTCCAGCAGCCCAGACCCTTGGCCTAGTTCATGAATTCTTTTGTAATTACAAGCACCCCTTCCTTAATAAAGTACCAATTAAATGTTCTACACATTGTGGAGGCAGAGATGGAGAATGTGTGCCCTGCTCCCATACACCATTAAAGTCATGCCTAATGAAAATGGACTGTATATGGCAGTGATAAACCTGCCATCAAATTCAAAAGGGACGTCCTTAATGAGTAAAAAACAGGAGCATAAGACGGGGAGGGGGGTGTCCCCCTGGGGTGGGCAAAGTCATGTGACAAGTCCGCTTAATTGGCTGAGTGTAGGCACCAATAACATGAGCAACCCCGTCCCATCTTCCCGTCCTCGTGTCACGTGGCTCATTGCGCTATCCTGACTGAAGCATGTCTGATAAGCAGGGAAGGCCTGTGCTATAAACCCCACCTCTGCAGGCCAAGCTGCCTCTGCTGAACACCATCAGAGGCCCATGTGGACCCCCCATGCGAGTGGGAGACGGCTCTGAAGCTGCCCTTCTTTCAGGTCATGCTCTTGTTTATCCTGCCTGCATAATCTCCCAGTTGGCTTCATGTAAGCAAAGCATCTGGGGAGGGGGGTGCATGTTTGTAATAAGAGCACAGGGAGTCCCAGATCCCCTTTCGATCCCCAGGAGCAGACCGCCGTTTACCGTCCTGTTTACTTCCTGTTCCTGCTGCTTGTCCCGGGGGATTCTGAGTGCCCTGTCTCCCCCCGTGCGCCCTGGCCCCACGGGGAAGTGCTGACTCCGTTCAGCCTTCTGCTTGGCTTCCAGGACTAAAAGTGCTGTCACGTTTAATTAGCTAACAGAACCGAAAATACGTCACGTGGGCTGCACGGCTCGACGGAAGCTAATCCATGAAATTCATCATAAAAGCACACGTGCCATGAAACAAAACTTCAGTTCAGTGTTAGGCCATTTACTCATTTGGGGAAACTAAGCATTAAAGTGTAAGACAGTTTGTATTTATGTCATTTGATCATTGCAAACAATCTTCCTGGGAAATGAGCTCAGAACTCTCAATAAAAATAGCTCTGCAATGCATGCCGGTGTGGGGAACGAGCTGAGTGGCCCTCAGTGCCCCTCCTCTCATCTCTTTCTTCTCTCTTGTTGGTCCAGCAGGGTCCCAATAATGAATCAGCAGCCTATTATCCGAACCTCAGCCAGCAAGACACTGTTGACTCAGAGTGCAAGTGACTAGAATGACGCCCTAACCAGTATTCAAAGTCTGTCACCTGATCGCTGCTAGTTTTAATGTAGCAACAGTCAGATGGCTCTGCTATGCGGAGCCTATTAGCATTTCCTGACATGCTTGTGAGCCTTGTGTGCAGCCCCTGTGTGTGTAAATGACTGTTCTGTGGGGTTGTTCATCGGTCCTTGCCTGATCCTTGCGTGTCTCTTTGTAATGTCTGGTTATTCACAGTGTGTGCGACCTACTGTGTGCCATGAGACCTCTCTGCATTTCCCTCTTATGTAGTTCAATGGTTGTTTAATGCCTGTGTTGGTGCTTTTAAGGGCTTGATAAACAGACGTATTCTGCCTTTAAGAAGAAGCCTCTTGTCTTTTGCCACCACAGCGATGCCTTGGTCTGCCAGACATTTCAATATGTATCACATTATATATGAAGACTGACAGATAAATTCTACCCCTCTGTACCAGAGAAATTCTTAGCTCTGCTTCAGCATTAACAGTTAACAAACTTTGAACAGGTAGGTGTCCCCCGTGCATGGATGGCGCTCATACCTGCTACTGATATCTCACTCTGCTGCTCCTGGATGATCTGCGAAATGCAGAGGCAGGAGGAGGAGGGGGCCTGGGCTGATGACTGACAGTCGCCGGCTTCACGAGCAGCGAAGCCTCGTCTGCATTGGGCAGATGACGAGCCCAGCTGCAGCCTCGTTGACACCTCTCCCAGCGTGTCAACATGTGTCGCCATTATGGGAGATACAATACGCGCTGTTTAGCCTGAGGGGACGCACAGAGAGGGAGGGCGGGCAGGCCTGAGATTGAGAGAGGGAGAGACGAGGCAGAGCAGGAGAAGAAAGAGGGAGAGACGGGGCACAGGAGGGAGAGAGGGAGAGATAGAGAGGGAGAGAGGGTAGAGCAGGGAGAGAGCGATAGGGATTGAGTGGTGGGCAGAGCCAGGGCAGATGGGACAGAGCAGTGGGAGAGACAGTGGGAGAGACAGGCAGAGGAGGGAGACAGAGGGAGAAAGAGAGAGAGATGGGGCAGAGCAGGGAGAGAAAGAGAGATATATAGAGAGAGGGGGCAGAGCTAGGGGAGAAAGTGAGATACAGGGCAGCACAGAGGTAGAGAGAGAGGGAAGTAGAGACAGGCCACAGCAGGGAGGGAGAGAGACAGGGCAGAGCAGAGAGAGAGACAGGGCAGAGCAGGGAGGGAGAGAGACAGGGCAGAGCAGGGAGAGAGACAGGGCAGAGCCAGGGGAAAGGGAGAGACGGGACAGAGCAGTGGGAGATAGAGAGGGAGAGACAGGCAGAGGAGGGAGATAGAGGGAGAAAGAGAGAGAGATGGGGCAGAGCAGGGAGAGAAAGAGAGATACAGGGCAGCACAGAGATAGAGAGAGAGGGAGAGAGAGACAGGCCTGTGCAGGGAGGGAGAGAGACAGGGCAGAACAGGGAGAGATACAGGTCAGAGCAGGGAGACAGAGACAGGTCAGAGCAGGAGAGAGAGACAAGGCAGGGCAGGGAGAGAGAGACAGGGCAGAGCAGGGAGAGAGAGACAGGGCAGGGCAGGGAGAGAGAGACAGGCCAGGGCAGGGAGAGAGAGACAGGGCAGAGCAGGGAGAGGGGGTTGTCGCAATCATGCTCTGCATAAAAGTGCTCTTCTTAGATATGAATAGAAAATAAGGTTAATCTACCAATGCTATTGGAATAGAGGTCAGAGTGATTTCCCATTGCTTTTGGTAACCTTTTAAATAGATTGGCACCTAAATCATAACTACTTTAATATTATAAAAGGGATGTATGCAAGAGTATAGGATAAACACAGTCTGTGTGTCTATTTTGCATAATAATAGACACAAGGTACATTTTTTGCCAACAATCAGCTTTTCCACTATGTACGGCCCCAGGGCTCTCAGATCCATTGCCCTTCTTATTGCTCTATCTGTCTGTCTATCTACTCTCTCTTCCATTTATTACTTTACTCATTTACTATTTTTTTGAGATTTAACTCACTGTTTGTGCTCTGAATATGGAGAGTCAAATTTCCATACAGGCTGACATTTCAAATGTGGTAATTAATGAATCAGGCCGTAGTTTAGAGTCTGAGACAGTGAATTACTGTCCTTTCGTTGCAGACATGTGCAGGCCAGGTAAACAGGCCGTCAGCGTCACAAAAAAGCACAGAATGACCGCAATGATAATCACAAACATGCATTTCAGAATGCAGTGCTTCCGTGTGCTTAGTTACTTTGACACTCGGCTGTGTGCTCCTGCGATGGTGTTTTTGCAAAGCGTTGTCTCTCGTCTTCTCGTCTCATATTGTTTCTTCTCTTCTGTATAAGAATCCTCCTTATGAGCATTTTGACTGTGGCGGCTGCCTCACTGCCCAGCAAACAGGTTTGCACACATCATGGTGAGGGGCTTTCATTCTTCTGTTCAGCCATTCATTCATCCATCCATTCTATTTTCTATTCATTTATTTATTTGTTTTGGGGATTCACAAGACATTTATCTATGCTGCCCGACTTCCCAAAGCTTCTTTGTGCCCCCCCGAACACCCATAATACCTTAGGTTGGGTTGGCCGTTTATCACATGGTAAGCGCCTTTCAGATACCCCTGACAGACATTACCGGGGAATAATGAGTGCAGCAGAGCCGCCTCCTCAGGAAGTACCATTTTCACATTGCTCCACATGTGATGGGCTCTGCAACTAAAGGAAGCCGTCGAACTCCTGCCACGACACCATGGTTTCTGGGAGCTTCTCATAGGCAGACAGTCTGGCTTGCCAGAATTGATTTCCAGGACGTGCTGTTCCCATAAGCTGTTGAGAAGGCTGCAGGCTGGGGGAGGTGAATGTCCTTATCCTTGGGAGAGGTGCAGTTAATTGCTGACAACTGTGTTTTTGTAACAGATTTTCCCCCAATAATCTGCTACGTGTTCATTGCGAGGGTTATGAGTGCTAGTACTTAGTTTGCTGTGATTCTGGGAGCTTTTCTTATTAATTACTGGGATTCTGTGGCTATTTCTAAGATTGCAGGACATTCCAGGAGCTGTCTCCACAGGCTTCGACAAGCTCTGCTAATCTGTGGCATGGCCTTTGTTGGCATTTTGTGTCACCGGTGAAACAAATAAAGGTTGTGTTGACTCCTTTGCCCGCTAGATGCTCTCTTCACTCCAGAACTAATGGCCCAATCTCTAGACTCATGAACACAGATTGCAGTACGGACAGTTATCTCATCGCAAACTGTCAAGCTGGAGATCACAAACTGATCCTCGCGCTCGTGTGTTCACAGCCCACTCATTTTAATCCCCAACCCAAAAACCAGAATAAAAGAGGTGATAATGAGCGTTCACTGGTATTCCCCACATGCCGCCTCTCCTCGTCTGTCTGTTCTGTGCCACTACTTTTTTTTGACGTTTGTTAAAAAAGGCAAAAAGCCCTCTCCCCTGCTCTTATCAAGCACACATTTTGGAATCGATCAAGTTCTTGTAGTAATGCCGTACAATCGCTGGTGAAATTATTTGCACATGACTGTGTAATTTACATACCAGTTAATATTATTTTGTATAGATAAATGAAACGACAAACAGATACACAATTGAATAATTATTGCCCTTGTTTCATTGCTTTGTCCATAAAAATGAAAGAATGAATGAGTGAATGTATTACTTGTGCAACTAACTTTATTTCTTATGCTCCTATTCCTTGTATGTTTTCTACCTTTTATCCCACCACTGGCACCAATAGCTAAATCATAGTAATTAGTCCACTAACCTGTCAATTTCAAGTGACGGCATCCAAAAACCAAATAACCAACACTCGATTCCCACGGTCGATTAAGGCGAAAAATTGTACCTCCTGCCCTTGCATTTCTGTAAATCCTTTAATTACACCATTTGCCAAATTAGAGAGTGGCGCTCTTCAGCACGCATGAGGTAATCTTCTGCAGGCCCCATGGTGGTAGCCGAGCCCTGAGCGCTTGTATGATTTCTGCTGTAGGCCGGGGGAGGGTGCTGAGTGCTGGTGATGAGGGATGGTGGCTTGGCGGGGTGTGTGTGTGTCTCAGTGGCAAACTCTTGACACTTTGATCTGGCATGGTTTCCTGTTTCCACTGAGAGAAGCCGCTCCATGCTTATCAGGGACAGACAGTGGCTCCACTTAGTCCTGTTGGCTGTGGCCTATAGTAGTATGCTTATCCGTCCATCCATCCATCCATGCACTAATCATTTATCCCAGTCAGGATCTTGGGAAACAATTACAAACATTAATATTTCATGAATACAGTCCAAATCAGGTTCTGTCTGAGTGTCATTGTTTATAATCGCGTGTGACGAGTCTGACTTCCATGTGTCGGCATCGCTGCGATTCTGCCTCTGCTTGGGTGGTTTTTCCATCTGCTCTAAATCCTCTGCCTACCCCCAGCACTGGCAGGGGCAGGAAAGACTCGCATGTTACACCAATTCCGTCGTCCGGTCTGGGCTCATCTTCCCCACAGCCTTTCATAGGGGCCTGGAAGCTGGTGACCTCACCTTGGCCATTAATCGAGTCATTCCTTTGATACAAGGTCTCTGCCTTTATATGTATTTTTTCTAAATATCCAATGAAAGCCTTAGAGTTTTTCCAGATCTTCTTTTTTGGTGCACGTGTGTGCGGGTGGGATATCCGGAACGGCCGTGAGCTTATTTCATTTGTTATTTTGAGTCCTGTACCTGCCTCTTCATATTTAGTGCTGGGCTAAGACTCTCCTTCCCTTCATGAGGTGAGTGTATGAGGGGCGTGTGGTTCTGAGCAGCCCTATCCTGCAGCACGCTCACTGACACAGTGTGTCGGCGGTGTGGATGTAGGCAGGTTCTAGTCGTGATGACCACGTGGAAGGATGATGCAGAAAGAGCCTTCTCTTTCTACATGCTAAGACAAGCAAAACGTGCCGCTCAGCCATCAGAGCTGAGAAACTGGCTGTCAGCTGGGGCCTTGTGGCTGTGCTCACAGGCCTCTATCCCACAACCACCAAACCATTCAGGGGTTCGATGATGCACACCCTGTAGCAACTAGCTTATGCTAAATGTAGAAAATGTTAGCCCTCATGTGTTTTCCGAACTGTTATTCCAATTTCCATCTCCGTTCAGGGTCTCACCTCAGGGAGCTCAGCATTGTGCAGCCAGGTTTCAGAACTACCCTCTTATATAACCGTATTCCCCTTTTTCATCTCTGTTCATTTAAGAAGCAGTGTTGTGTACCTGCTATGTGCATTTTAGGACTAAGCTTTTTCTGCTGAAGCTGGGGGTTAATGACCTTTTGCCATCTTTGGATGACATTTATGGTCTGTAACATATAGAGTGGTGTCTCCTGTTTTATTTCATTCCTCGTATCCTAGATACCATCCGGATGCTAGAGCTTAGACATTGTTTTGATTGCTGCATGCCGGCGCATCACTCAAATATTTGGATATGGTCATCCAACGCCGCTACTTGTTGGGTATATTTTCTTCTGTGTTACACCAGCCAATCCCACTGTATCCCCACCGAACTGTGGAACAAAATGCATCAGGGCAGTGTGTCGCTTTGTGGGTTAGGATCGTCTCCATGGTAGGAAGGGTGCTGGTTCTAATCCTGCGGCTGGGAGAGCGATATTACCTATTAACTTCGAAGAAACTGTTTGTCCTCTCTAATCCTCACTTGTAAGTCAATTTTAACCAAAGGCTATTTTTAAAAAATGCATTATAAATAAACCAGAACATCTTATAACCCTGTTATACAGGGTTCAGTCTGATATCCTGACCAGGAATCTCTAACATCATCCCTTGCAAACATGACCGGACTACTTAACACAGAAGACTCATTTGACTGGCACTTGGTGAGTCAGACACAATTATGATCAGACCAAGATAAAACAAACTACTAGATTCATCTGTCTTTCAGCTATTTCAAGTGTGCAAACAGCTCTCAGGGACCCAGACATTTCACAGAACCATCAGAGTACTTGTACATTTCTTAATTTCTTCTTGAACATGGAAGAACAGTTTCTCTGTGCACATGTGCTATGAGACAGAATCACATCAGAGATGGCTTCAGTGATTCATTGGTAAATAGCATGATTTAAGCAAGGTGACTTCCAAAGATTTACAGGTTTGTAATGAAAAGTGAAAGTGTGCATCTAGTTAGATGCTCTGCTCAGGGGTACAGCAGCAGGAATCAACCGATATTATACTGATTCTTTATTACACAGAAGGAGTATACTTTGGTGCTCAGACATGGCGGCATGGACATCATGCAAGATGAATGCAGACATGTCATCACATACAAGGCATGTAAATATCCTATGGTATTTACAAAGGGGTGCAGAGCTTACAGGGAAGAGACAGATAGCAAGAAGGACAGGAAACATGTACAATATAAAATGTTTTTGCAATAAAGAGATGGTACCGATACAAGGGGGGCATAGTGACTGACAGGAGTGAGAAGGTGAAGGACAGGATGGTGTCTAAAAGGCCTGGTGAAGTTGGAAGACGGGCCTGGAGAAAGGCATTGTGCAGGTGCCAGGTGCTTTGGAGCGGCCAGCAGCATCTCCCTGAGGAGAATTTATCGAACAGATGGTGGCCTTGGTGGGAGGGGCTTCGCAGCAATATTTCCTGCTCACTTCTTTGCCCTAGAGTCGCAAAAGGGAGCTTTGCGTCACCTGACCAGGAAGAGAATCTGCTCTGGAATATGCTGAATCGCAACCGCTGCACTTACAGGCTTCGGGAGTAGTGAGCTCACAGGTCTAAATGACGAGCTTGGGCCCTCAGAACCCCCGCTTTGGCACCATATTTACAAAATGTGTCTTCTGTCATCTTGGTCGCAGATAAGTGCTTCATGGGTTAAATCAATCAGACTGATTGATATTTTTTGGGAATACTACAGCTATGTGATGCATTTTTATGTTCCTCTGGAAACATAATGGAGGATAATGATCAAATTAATGCATTGATGATCATCAAAAGTTAAATAAACTGGTGGAGCCAATTAGTGCACCAACTTCAATATGTACATTTTTCTCATAACTTTCCTCATAACTTTCTTTTGAGACAAAGGGCTCAAATTTCCATTTATTTTGGAAGCTTCAGTATCCAATAAAAAGCCTCTGTATTTACAATTTTGACATACTTAATTTATATCTAAATGACATTCAATTTAAATTCAATTTACTAATGTTCACCTGATATATGTGATATTGACATGGTTCTGCCAGCCATTTTATATTTATTTTTTTGTTTCTTAGGTCTCCTGTTTATGTCTTTATGTCATGTGCATTTTCATTGTTTAAATCCCCCCATGTACCCCTTATTTAATTGACTAGAGGAGAAGGCCTGGAGTGTATACCGTGCAGCATGGGGCACAGAGCTGCCAGGTCATCACAGGGCACATGCATGCACACACTTGTACACAAACGCAAATTCATTTGCTCTGGGTACCTTAGAGACACCAGTTACCTGACTGCTTCTCTTTGGATGACGAGAAGGAGGAAACCCGCACATGTCAACAGCAACACAGAGTGAACAGAGGGAGAACACGCCAACAGCAACACAGAGTGAACAGAGGGAGAACACGGCAACAGCAACAACAGAGTGAACAGAGGGAGAACACGCCAACAGCAACACAGAGTGAACAGAGGACACGCCAACAGCAACACAGAGTGAACAGAGGGAGAACACGCCAACAGCAACACAGAGTGAACAGAGGGAGAACATGCCGACAGCAACACAGAGTGAACAGAGGGAGAACATGCCAACAGCAACACAGAGTGAACAGAGGGAGAACATGCCAACAGCAACACATAGTGAACAGAGAACACGCCAACAGCAACACAGAGTGAACAGAGAACACGCCAACAGCAACACAGAGTGAAATTTTCTGAATTTCACTCAATTTATCAGTCAGACTTTTTTGCCATAGTTTGCCACATTCATGCAGAAAATCATTTGCCTTTTTTTTTCGCAAAGCAATACCATTCAAGTTTTGCACTCATTTACCAGTCAGCTACTCCCAGAGCCTGTCCAGGAGCTTACAGGCACAAGACAGGGAACGACCCAAGATATGGTGTCAACACTCGCTTACACAAGCACACCTATGGACAATTTGGTAACGCCAATCAATTTCTGCATGTTTTTGGACTATGGAGGGGAAACTGCAATACTCAGAGGAAACCCTACAGCAACATGAGGAGAACACAAATACTGCACATACATGGAACCCAGGCAGAGACCCAAACCCAGGTTCCCCAGGTATAAGACGATTATGCTAACCACTGCAGTATTGTACCACCCCGACCAATAGCTTAATTCTTACATCTTCATTTAGAAATTGGTCTTTGAAGAGTAAATAGCTAAGAAGGTCTTCTGTTTTATACAATGATGGACACACAGGAATGAAGGAAAAGGAATGAAAATGAAATGAGAAGAAAGAGTCTGATGAGTGAGTGGAGATTATGTTTGACCGTGTAATTGACTATGTGGGAGGCTTGACAATGTCCAGCCTAAATGGAGCTTCTTCATTGTTGCTTCAATAATCAAGACATGAAGAAATGAGAACAGGTAGTAAGTATCATGCTATACTAGTGATAGTACCTATAGTACCTATCACTAGGCCAGTAGTCATCAATGCTGGTTGGCCGATGTTGGTGTAATGTGTCTTTTCAGATTGCAAAAATTAGATATTCTTGTAGACTAACCACTGCTTTTGTATCTTCTGCAGACCTGCTACATGACCAGTCTACAGGAGACGTGGGCTCCTCACTTCTCCCAGGCAATTGTGAGAGCCTGTGTCTTATCTTTTACTGTAGTCAGCCTGCTTCATTTACGTGGTGCAGTACCTCCTACTGTGCTGCGTTGGATGTAACTGTGAAATTTACATGTGTGTGTGTGTATGTAAGAGTATATAATATATATGTATATGTCAGAGTACACAGTACTATATATATTTGAATTGGTATATATTATTTTGTACAACTGTGTACTCTGACAAGCTACTAGAAATAGCAGAATTGAACATGTCGATGTGTAGATGGGTCCATCTGTTCATATGGTGCATGAGTGTCATTCTGATGTAAAAAATACCATTTTCAGAATAGATGACATAGTTTTGATTGCAGTGTTTTGCATTTTGTGTCTGGAGTTTTGTGAAAAACCCATTATTTCAGAAAATGTGTGTGAACAACTGTGAAAACTGTAAATATGGAGCCTGGCTTCAGTACATCAGCATTTCTCAAAGTATGTCACACAGGTCATGTTTGATTAAAAAGATACCGGGTTGCAAGTTCTGCTTTTTTCATGAATAGTAATATTCACATAACTGAAGAAATTATAAATGGTAAATAAAAAACTGCTGAAAATAAGGTTATAGAAGAGTACAAGGTCTGTCGTTCATTTGCTATAAGTTATTTCACTTTACATAAATTATACAAAGAAGCCTGCTGTTCCATACTTATCAGTGTACATATTTTTGAATTGGGCTTGATGTATATGGTGTTATAAGTGAATGGGCAGAGACAGCATGCTGATGTGAGAGCCTTGTTTTTGGCCTGTATTACACGAAACTTCACCTCAGGCCAGACTTGGAGAACATCTGGCCGGGCTAAGGCACTGATAGCTGTCAGCTCCGAGCACCATGTAGCTGATAATTAGGGGGTGAAAAAGCAACATCCATACAGCATAGTCTCTCCTCCAGGCGCCTCTGGCTCTGCAGCCGGTCGCCTTCCTGACCCGCGTCTGCACCGCGAGCCGTGTCAGCAGTGGCCTGCGCCAATTAACCGATAAAAATCCACCATGCTTGGGAATTCAACTCCACTGCCCTACACATACGCCCTACACATACGTGGACACTGCAAGGGTATACAGGCACATACAGTCAGCAGGCACGCTCTGCATTAGATTTTAAAATGACGTACTATTTCCCAAACAATGTATTTACAGTAGCTGTCAATTTGCCCTTTTAGTGATATTTACTGTAAGGTGGCATAGAAATCTTTCTCCTGAGTGCTGCGGCTGCTTTGAGACAGCTTCCTCACTTCAGCCTGTTTTCAGTTAATCGTCTTACATATTGACTTCTGTTTATTTGTCTTTCTTGTTTTACATCTTTTAGAGTTGGCTGCCTGACTTTTTGACCCTTAGAATCATTTTTAAGGTGTCTGCTCCATGGTCTTCGGGGAAGCAGAAGCATGTGGGAGCAGTTCTGAGAGCTTGGCTGGTCTAGATGCCATAATCAGTAAGAGACATGTGATTGAAGGTGGCCACAGGACAGAATCTGAAGGTGGCCACAGGACAGAATCTGAAGGTGGCCACAAAGCAGATGCTGAAGGTGGCCACAGAGCAGATGCTGAAGGTGGCCACAGGACAGATGCTGAAGGTGGCCACAGGACAGATGCTGAAGGTGGCCACAGAACAGACGCTGAAGGTGGCCACAGAACAGACGCTGAAGGTGGCCACAGAGCAGACGCTGAAGGTGGCCACAGAACAGACGCTGAAGGTGGCCACAGA
>JAABNX020000017.1:21077308-21094329 GCA_015163995.2 Mormyrus lacerda | reverse complement strand
ACAGAACAGACGCTGAAGGTGGCCACAGAACAGACGCTGAAGGTGGCCACAGAGCAGACGCTGAAGGTGGCCACAGAGCAGACGCTGAAGGTGGCCACAGAACAGACGCTGAAGGTGGCCACAGAGCAGACGTTGAAGGTGGCCACAGAGCAGATGCTGAAGTTGACCACAGAACAGATGCTGAAGGTGACCACAGAGCAGATGCTGAAGGTGACCACAGAGCAGACGCTGAAGGTGGCCACAGAACAGACGCTGAAGGTGGCCACAGAGCAGATGCTGAAGGTGGCCACAGAGCAGATGCTGAAGGTGGCCACAGCATTCAGACAAATCCTTTAACTCCTGCCTATGAATGAATATTCCTAATGCATATGACAGTGGTGGTGTACTCGCTCCCATTTGAGTGTATACACCCTGATGGGGCTGGTGGGCAGGACCCGCATACCTTAGTAGACAGTTACAGGTAGAAGAACAACTGAACTTGTATTTTAAATGCTCAGATGATTTACTTACTCAACACAGATTTTTTTAAACAGTTGCATAAAATAGGACTACTGCAGAAAAAATATGTAAATGAATCTAATATGAATGCACAATCAGTTCTTTCTGTGTTTAGAGCCATTGTATTTTAATGTACTGAAAGAGAACCAGTGTTTTTTTCTGGTCAAAGTTAGCATCTATTTGTTTATTTTTTTGTTTATTTAATCTGTATTTCTATATCTTCTGTCTTCTCCATTTAGTTTTAGGCAGTATAGTAATGAAACCGTTTATTAAGCTTTTCTGGTATATCCCAACTTTAGTAACATGGATTTCCATATGAATGAGCTGTCTATAAGCAAAAAGTTTATTAAACCACATCATTAAGTCGCAGACTTGCTCAAAACATATACATCATAAAGGTGTAGATTACCGTGTCATAGCATATACCCGGCAATGATAAATGCTGTGATGTCATACAGACTGAAATGCTATGATTGTTTTTTACCCTTGATAAAGGGCTCCACGCCAGGGTGGTGTTCTTACAGGCTGTGAATAAGACACCATTTTCCGGTGCTGTTCTTCAGCGTCACGCTGCAGGATGCTGGTGAACCCCGCTACCATGTTCAGCTGGTCCTCAAGCCTCCACCTCCTCCCCCAACATAGCAAAGGCTCCCTCCAAGCCAGCCCTCCCACACACACACATACACACACACACTTTGCACAGCAGGAGAAGGACAGGCTACGCGACGAGCCAACTAGGCACTGACTGTTACATGTTAAACAGCCGTGAGACCATATTGACCCTTTTCCATAAACTGATCCACAGCTGCAGAGCGTCGCTCCATTAATCGTAGCAGGGATTTCTCTGACATTAAACTGGCCCGCTACTTGTGATTATACGACCATCGGATGTGC
Source organism: Mormyrus lacerda (assembly GCA_015163995.2). Lineage (NCBI taxonomy): Eukaryota > Metazoa > Chordata > Actinopteri > Osteoglossiformes > Mormyridae > Mormyrus > Mormyrus lacerda. The sequence continues at coordinate 21,092,937 of JAABNX020000017.1, read as the reverse complement.
TAATGCTTTGTAATCTGTTTTAATGTCATCAGGATTTTACAGCCAAAATCGTATTAGTGACTAGTATGTTTTGTAAAATAAGGCAGAATTTCTGGCAAAACAAATGTGAGATGTACCATAGTATCTATGAATTAAAAATGATTTTTTTTTCACAGCTTTAAGGCAAATGTAAAAAAAAAAAAATACAAAATGGACAATATTAACTAGAAGAGTAATTGCAGATGTGGGTGCTTTGTTGAACTTTCTTTGGTCAAAGAGTGAACAGCATTAATTTTACAGTTTCATTTGGGGACCGTCAGTTCCAATAGTTAATAAACACATAGTCACCTTGACCTGAGCAGGCAAGTGCAGACACTGGCATTTGACTAATTCTGTTGTCACCGTGGGTGGCTTTTTGGGGACACCGCTTCCCTGCTGTGCTGCCAGCTTTAGTAGGCAGCAATCAGGGAGGGAAGCTGATGCAGCCACGCAGAAGCCAGGAACACCTGCCACTTTCATCAATGGGCCGATTAAAGTGCAACTTTTGCGGGATGGCAGGGGGGTTGAAGGTCAGGGGAGATTTGGTGAAGGACCAGAGCAAAGCCAAATGCAGGGCTACTTCATTCTCTGCTTGGATCGAGTTGGGGACTATTTCTCTTCTCACCCACAGACACACAGACGAACACACACACACACATGTCGGGTAAACATATCTTTATGGGGACTGCTCATTCATTTCTACGGGAAAAATACTAACTCTAACTATGACAACCCTAACCTCTACCCAGCCCTAACCATAACCAGCAAATGTAACCAAGCTAAATGCAAGTTTTTGCATTTTTAGTTTTTACATTGCAGTAACAGATTTTTATTAAAATTGAGTTTTCCCTTATGGGGACCAGGAAACTGATAAATAACATCTATAAGGGAAAAAAAACAGGTATTCATCATGTTGTGGGTCCCCATAAGGTAAGGTATACCTGCTCACAGGTGTGTAATTATATCTTTGTCGGGACTCTCCATTCACTTCTAAGGAGAAAACTCTAATCCCAACATGATGTCCGTAACCCCTACCCAGCCCTAACCTTAACCATAAGTTACCAAACAAAATACAAGGTTTCTGACATTTTTAGTTTTTTGATTCCATTCACAGATCTTTGTGGGGATCTGAAAAACAACAACAGGTTTTTATTACATACTGTAGTGGGGGATTTTGGGTCCCCACAATGTAATATAAGTGTAATACATACACACACACACACACACACACAGGTTCACATTGTCTCTTCTCACACACATCTTACCCACAGACAAATGCACCAGCATTTAATAAGCTGTCATTTCATCAAACACACCTTTTCTCTCAGAAAAAGTGTCACAGAGACATACTTCTAGGTAATTTGAAGAAACTACAAACTATATTCCTACTGCTTGATTAGTCTTACTCCAAGTACCAGCCTCCATGCTGTGTATGCAATGAATAAAAAGCACAGGGTTTCATCATAACTTACTTTGTACACAGATATAAAGTATGCATTCAGCGGCCTCTTTATTAGGTACCCCTGGGTAGTACCAGGTAGGACCCCATATATCTATCAGAAGCCATGTTGACGAGTTGTGCATTCAGAGAAGCCTTTCCACACATCACTGCTGTACTGAACTATTATTTTTGCACTTGTGGCCTTCCTGTTAACTTTAACAAGTCTGGCCATTCTCCTCTAACCTTTATCATTAATAAGGTACTTTTGGCAATAGAACTGCCACTAACTGAATTCTTTTCTTAAATCACACTCACTTTATTTTCTGTAAACTCTAGACATTGTATCATGTGAAAATCCCAGGAGAGCGGCTGTTTCCGAGATACTGGAACCATCGCACAATCGCACTTAGATCATGCATCTTAGCCATGGTAATGCTTAATCAAACAGTAACTGCACCTCTGGATTCTGTGTGCTGTAGATATGCAGTTGCAGCCACTTTTCATTCTATTCTATTCTATTCTATTGTGTGATTGGCTGTTTATAGAAGCAGACTGTTTGCATGAACAAGCAGGTGCACCTAATAAAGTGACCACTAAATATACATGCAACATTACTTGAAGCCAAAAATGGAACTGCCAGAGCAGATCTGAAATTGCAATGCTGTGAGCTCATTTTATTATTTTATATTTTTTCCTGAATATCTCATCAGAATATAGATAATTTCTCAGGGTTAGTGTTCCAATAATTCAGTCCTCAGTACCTACTCATCTGCCTTCTCCAAGACACATGCACGCATGTACACACACACACACGCGCGCATCACAAACACACATCAAACACACACACACACACACACACACACACACACACACACACACACACACACCCAACTCAGCACAGAAATTAATTGCAACTAGATGAAAAGATAAGTCAAATCGGTATAATTAGGCTTATGAGATAAGATATCTAGCGGTAGCGACACTCTTTTCATATTAGTTTTGTGAAGATTCTGATTTGAAACGACGGATAATTAGGAATTAAACAAGATGCTACAAGCGCTTTCCGTTTGCTGACAGAATATGGAAAACACAAGTTCATGGGAAAATGTGATTGCAAGCTCCATCCCCATGTCAAATGGGGCAAATCGAATATTACAGTGGAGAAATTACAAAAGCAATGGTTTAAAGAGATTTGACTAAAGAAAGTAGTTGAACCAGCAGTTTTCCTAGTGGTTCTTTAGTACTGTACTATGCCAGACCATCTTCCCACTGCTGGGCCGGAACCAGGTCACAGGGACCTGGGACCCTTTCCCACATACCCGAAGGCTCAAAGCAGGACATCCTAGAGAGGATGGCAGGTCTTCAGAAGGGACAGATCTCAAGATTAACTGTCTAAACGTCATTGTACCGATGGAGGGATCTGCCACACACATACAAAGAGATACTAATCAATCATACTGATCAATAATATTAGTGCAATACATTTATTTCTCAGTGAGAACCTTCTGGTGCTCATGGGATATTGCATGCACTGAACAGGCCAAGAGAATCTGGGCTTTGGTTCTTCAATAACACACCTCTGAGGCCTAAGAAAACACGCGGCCCTCTTGACAAAGAACTTGACCCTTGAAATAATTCAACTCTCCAGGCAATGCACATTCATTTTGGACAGAACACCCGAATAAAGTGTAAAGTAAGGACAAGATAATGGAAACATTATTATAAACAGGGAGAAATTTCAAATGGAAATGCCCTAAATAATGAGATTATGGCTGAGACAGTGTTCTACAAAGACTAACATGCAGCTGCATATCTAAATGAAAAAAAAAAGATCCCATGTCAAAGCTTCGTGCGTTTTAGGGTATGAGTCCTGCATCAGTGCAGAAAAGTCTTGCTCTTAACTAACACATGAAGTCATTCCCCTGTAAAGTAGCACACCCCCTCTAAGAAACCCCTTAAAGTGCTTGTGCAAGATATTCTCAAAATGGGGGCACCCTAGAGGAAAGATGCCCCGTATTTGAAGTGCTCCCTATCTCAAATCTACCCCCCCAGGCTCTTGCCTAAAGGTGTTGGAGGACTCCCAGGAGATTATTCCTTCAGCAAATCATGACATAAAAAAAAGAAAATTAATATATTAAAAACTAGGAAAAGTAACCTGGCAGCAAAATCCAAATATGCAAAAGTCTCAGGGAAGTCAGAAAAGGGGACAGACTGTGGAATATTTCCCATAATCCTCCTCAGAATCATTGCATAAAAATCTATTTAAAATGCAGACACTATCTTTGAACCCACAGTAGAGATGTAAGTGTGCCATTTCAGCATGTATGAAAATGGCTGTCTTATCAATTTGTATCGCTTGCATTTATAACAAGCCATTCTGCACGTAGGCAACATCTTTGGGCCGCTGACCGCTGTCCAGAAGATGGCCCCGTGCAGTGACCTCCGAGGAGACCCAAGCTCTGCGGTCTGGTGACGCTCCTTCGCGTTAAAAATACCAGCAGCCTGGTGACAGTGCCTTTCTATGCAGCCTACAGCCCACAGTGATCTGCCGTAACCTGCAGAGAACACAAAACAGGAACCTCCTTTCTCTGTTAATCCACAGAGCACATTTCGGAGATGCAGATGCGTTGGTGGTGATCTTTTTGTCCTAAATAGCTGAAGGTTTTAGCTATTTATGTATAGTTGAAGTACCTTCTTTTGTCTAGACATAGTCTAGACCAAAGCAAAAATATATATCTATGAAGAAATAATTGATTCGCGAAGGTGTTAATGCAGCGTATATTTTATGAAGGAACACAGATGCCTGTGTAACATAAGCTGACGACCATGGCTCCATGTAAGAATTACAAAATGGAGCTAGCATTAAATTAGTTTTAATAGCGACACGTAAAAGAACATAATGCGAAACAACCAATTTTAGATTCCGTCTTTTATGGTGGGTAGGACTCTATTTTTAAACTGTTCATGGTCTGGGAAGAAGAAAGCTGAAAAAACGTAATTATAAAAACTATCCAAGCCTAACATAAAAAATGCTGAGAATCCCTCCTACTATCACACAGCAAGACTCACATTGTTAATGTAATTATTCAGAGGCGGTAAACAGACTCGAATTAATATTTTTTAAATTATTATTACTTTTTTCGAATTCTCAAATAGGTGAGCCCAGGTGAATACGTTACGTTTATTAGAAACAGGATGCGTTTCCATAGAGGCTAATCGAGTAGCGTTCATGTGAGAGCAGAGCATGAATTCCCAGCTGCCACTGGCTTCCCTGATCTTCTCCGGCCATTTTAATCTTCAGTAAATTGAGATAAAGCTGAACGTAGATATATGCATCTCAACATAAGGGAATTCGAACCTCCCCCTGTATCTTTCACATATTAATTAGGGGTAAAAAAAAGAAAGTCAGGAAACATATTAAGTATTTGCAGTGTCAGAATGCATGCATTAACAGCACAGGCAGCTGTTCAGGTAAATGAGAGTTCTCTGTGCGGGTACATTTCCACTTCACTGCTTTGATGCATTGGGTTTTTGCCAAAGCCATTTTTTAAAAAGTTATACGTGAGCCATGATAGCTGCACCCATATCCCCTATAGCTATTTCCCTCTCTGAAATAAATTCACATGCAGGGTCTGGTATGTACTTTTCCCTGTAAATAAAACAATGCAAAATAAAGACATAAAAGAATAATTATGTGAGTTCACTTATGCAAATCTGTATATTACAATGTCTATCGACCTTTATGCGCAATTCACGTCAGTAGATGTGGGATTTAGACATGGCTTGTAAGGACAGTTTGTGCAGATCGAAAAAATAAGACATGATAATATGTTATTTGGGGAATGTATATAGTTGAGAATAACCACTAGTTCCAGGGTAGGGGAGTCATCCTCTAGGGGGCATTGCTGAGTCTGACACTGAAGGGTTCCAGATTCTGGTGTTTCCAGGGTGTTGATATCCATAGTACAGATATCATAAATCACCAAGATGGGTTTTACACGCCTGCTCGGCTGGTATCAGAGCCTAACTCAGCGTGTAAACCGAGAAGATGCGTAAACAGGCAGGCCGAAGGCCCAGACTGCACGACACGTGGCAGCACAGAGGCTACGACAGTTACTCAGAAACAATACGAAGGAATGGAAAAAAAGTGTAATGAGCTGAGGCTGGTTTCAAACAAACATTTGGGGAAAAAAACAAACAGGCATATGTTATGGTGATATAGAAAAGTCACATTGATGGAGCGCAGTGTGCATCTTCATTCATCTTCAGACATAATGAATTGTGGGGTGCAGATGGAAGCATTGGAATGCAACAGAAGCCATTTTGACAGGAACCATTATGACACTTACTTATTAAGTGAGAACAAGTTACAAATGCCTTGTTCTTAATTTCATTCAAATGCCATATTTGATTTGCGGTTTTATTGTTGCTTATGCTTGAAGGATTCCTGGACAGGATGAGTAAAGCAGTATATTGATGGTAATCCTAATCTTAACACAACATGGGACATCTGCCACACAAGTTTTACACCTAATCTGTGGGTTATACGTGTGACCTTAGACGCCTTAGAGCAATGATATGGGGCGTTTTAGCCTGGAGATGATGGCAACCATCTGTCTCCTAAGCTGAGCAAAGTATATCAAACAGTGTCTGGTCCTGCATAGAAGAACACCATGACAAGGGGAAATGAAACATAATAGGAGAGCAATTGGATCACAAGCCCACAGTTAATTAAAGTGACAGAGATAACCTGCTACTCTGGGTAAGTGAAGATTCAGGCAGCATCCTAAAGACCATCCTGACTGCTCATGCCCTGAGACGGTATATCAGCGTGTAAATGTGGAAGGAGGCAATCGCAGCAGTACATGTGTTCAGCAGGGGTCAGGCACTAATCAGAGCAAATGAAACCAACATGCTGCAAGTTGGAAATCACGAGATTCCAAGATTCAAAATGCAACTGGAGTGTTAGTGACTGGCAACAAGAGGGCTGAGTCAGCATAGGTGATCGTGAAGCTTGACAGGGCTGGACCATCCGTGTCAGGGCCTTAGCCTATGGATATGTAGGTTACCATGATACTTGACAGGGCTGGACCATCCATGTTAGGGTACCAGGCTATTGATACATAGGTGACCTTAAAGCTTGACAGTAGGACTGTACAATTAATCATAAAAACTGTTTTGTCACACCTGAATGCAATCTCATTTTTAAATTACATTTTTAAATGGTTCTTCTGCATTGTATTGCATTAGCTTGATAAAAACAAGTATTCCTACTTTTCCCCAAAGAGTCTCAAGCATCCCATAATTCTGCATTCTCTTTAAAGGGTGCTTTTCCACCTTACTTTTGGTACTTCAAGAAAGTTTGGTACTTCAAGGTGTTGGTTTTCCACTGGCGTAAAATCTGGTACTGGTGCTGAATGACATCACAGTGCTTTGTACTGAATTAGAAAAATGGCCATAGTATATTGTAGGACTGGCTGATGTACGATATAAATACCAGCATCGCATGTTGCACACATGCAATTCTTACATTGCTAGTCAGCTAGATCAAGATCAGGCATTTTCATACCGTCAGTTTCTTACCAGCGCAGGATGTAAAGGTTTTGCTAAAACATTTTTACTCTGACTATGACTATGGAAAATTGTTGAACTATGTTATGCATTTTTAGTTTCATAAATACCCCAATATTTATTATAATAAAATCACAATGCAATTCTTAGAAATTTTCCACTACCGTGTTGTCCATACAAAGTAGTTTTTTTCTTTTTATGCTATCCTGATCTCTGGTTCTTCCAACTCGATCGTAGTTTGGATCACTTCATTTGTTGATGCATCTATTATTTATTTATTTATTTATTGTTGTTTTCTGAGTCAGAGGCAGGCTATTTGTATAGCTGATCAACAAAGAAAGCAATTCTTCTTATTTTGTGAAGCTGCTTTGAGACAATGACCATTGTTAAAAGCGCTATATAAATAAAATTGAATTGAATTGAATTGAATTTCAAGTCCCACCCCAAAGTACAGAAATGCCCCACTGGCACTTTTGCTACTAGAACTTTTGGTATGGCCAACAGAGCACTTCCTTTCTGTTGTCAGAAGCTGTTATGCTGCTCCTGGATAAATCATACGTTTGGCACAATCATGTTTTGCTGTGTTTCCTTTTGCAGTTTAATGAGTGCAATCAACGTTTAAATTTGAGGGAAAAATATCATTACAAAAAATCTTGATCTCTAGAGTTTCTCAAAATTGTGAAGCCTTACATGTCAGGCTTGAGGCCTTGCGGGCAAGGCACCTGCCTCTCACATGTAAGAACTACCACTATCCCAAATCCATTCAATAAATTAAAATAGCTGCTGTCTTGGAGGGTGTGGTTACTCATAGATTTGAACCCCACCACTGTTCTGCTATGTGTATGCATGTGGAGTTCATGTGTTTTGCATGGGTTTTTACCCAATACTCTGGCTTCCTCCGGTAAACAAAAGACAAACAGGTTTCTCTAAATTGCCATATTGTGTATGTGGCTCTCTGATGCACTGGCATCCTAGTCCATTGTCTGCTCCCCAGTGATATATCACCATGTGATAGCTACAGATCACAGAACTCACGGTTTGGATTGTATCATGGTTTTTGAGCCACAGATCAAATCATTTTTGAGATGCAAAGAAGCATTTTATGAACATCCGTTGCATCGATATTTAAGGAAATATTACTTTAAAAGGTAACTGCATCAGTAAAACTGTATTTCACACTATTACAGTTAAACTTTGCAGTTAATCCATGGTTTACATGTATTCAACCATTGGGAGGGATCTGTACAGATGGATCAACTATGATCTGTCATCTCCCTGTATGATATACATATCACTGCAATTTATGCATTAGATAGTCGAGCAATTTAGTTTCCATTGTATGTACATGACAATTTGTCATGCAATGTTACGTAATTAAAGAATTAACTTCTTAATGCCACCTCACACACTATAACCTGAGTAACTACAATTCTAGTTACGTCTGCAGCTCCGAGCTGAAGTGGCCATGCAGTTATGTGTGTTTTTGTTACATTATTCAAAACACCACTGAATAAAATGCATGAATCTAGAGCAGGGTGGGGAACGTGATCCATGGAGGGCCGATGTGCTTGTGAGTTTTTGGGATGACCTTTCAGTCAACCAATAATAAACCAGTGGTTCTCAGCTACAGTCCTGAGGATCCAATGTTATAACCCGATTGGCTACTCTGAAGAACAGGAGACTACATGTACTCATGATACCCACATGCGCCAGGAAAGCTATTGAGTGTCGCAAACTGATTGCTATGAAATTCCAAGAAAAACATGGAACAGGTCATTTCAAGTGCAGGAGGAAAAACACCCCTTGAGATGAAAAAGCTAAGAGAAAAGCTCAGAAGAACCAGAATGACAGCCACATAAATCATCTGATTCAAGCTGTGTTAGTCCACACCTGTGAAGTTGTCAATCTATTGCTGTGACTCCACCCACCAATGAAAGTGGCTGGGAATGGACTACTAAGGGAGGGAATTCCACATCATTACCCACGGAGCACTTCCTTATGCTTGTGATTAGCTTGTGATGCATTTCCATCTGCATTTCCTAATAGCTCCTCTATGCTTAGTTTCTCTTAATTTTGCACCATTTTTGTTTTCTCTATACACTGATCACTCTGAATGACCGGAATGGAGTTTATATAACCTTTAAAATAAAGATAATTGGTTTATTTATGTTTTTTTTTTTTTTTTTGCTTTTGAATACGACATGTCAAGTTCTGTATCTGTCAGCTACATATGTTGTTTTTGTTGGTTTATATTTGTATAATATCTTACATACTACTTGCACTATCACCAAAGCTGGAATTGATGTGGACCTTTAGTGAAATTAGGGCCACCTCTGGCTGCTCTTGTATCCTGTAGCCACATCCCTTGATTGGGGTGGTAGATTTTGTGACGTCTCCCTCACATTGCTCTGCCAGATGTCGTGAGTCTGTTGGGAGCGACACTGTGGGCTTTCTAATCCCTAGGGATACGCTTCTCCTCCAGAGGGAATGGGACTGCTTTTCTCCCAGCCATGTGATAGCCTCTGGGGAGATCAATCAACCTTTCTGGCTCTTAGACTCAAACTCAGAAAGCATGTTTATAACGATCACCATAAACCCGTAATGAATTGCTAGCCATACAGATCATGGTAGCAGCATCATATAGATTCATATATACTTGCAATTCAAGACTTTTTCACAGAAAAAGAGCTTCCTGTCTGTATTTTTTTCTTAGTATTTCTTAGCTGAGTCACAGGGCACGTAATCTCACAATAGTCAGAGTTTAATGTGACATATTTACTGACGCATTGGGGTCTCTCTGGCACTGGATTGGGGATTGAACCTAATTGCTTCCTCACAGGCTTTATTAAAGATACAAAAGTTGACATATGACAAGATTTGTTGTTATGGACGCTAACCAGTACCTTGGAAATAACTGTAATTAAAGTTGCCATGGCTTTGACCTGATTAGGCACTGAACAATACCACTGCCACTTTTTGACTTCCTAAGGCCAGTGAGCATCTGATGATATATAATATCTCTTGGCAGCCAAGTTAATTATAACATAGCTCAACGCACTGCTGTAGAGAGGAACCATCTGAAGGAATTAAACTTAGAGAGAACTGTAATCAAACCTGTCAGGTGTATTTTCAGAACAGCCAACAAGAACCATTAACGCATCTCCCCCCCGCCCCAACACACACACACACACACACACACACACATACAAAGTGTCCCTACAATAACTCCCACCCTGTGTTCTCTGTTTGATATAGTAATTCATAGGAAATATCATTTGTGCACCAAGTTACATGGACATTAAGTCAGCTAGATCCTGCTTTCAGTAGTGATGATTAAGGGGTTCATGAGGCAAAATGTTCTGTTCATGTTTTGCAAACACTGCAAGGAAGAAGGTCCATCGACTGTGTTTTCAGGAACTTGAATACACAGTGAATGTTAAAAAACATCAATTGCACACATGAAGTATGTCATGTATGTTTGACTTTGAGGCATGAAGGTGACTAGCACAATTTGCCAAGTTATATGCCTCTCTCATCCTGAATTACGTATCATTTTACACTCATTTAACTTTCACTCAGGGTAAACAGCAGGACCCTTCTGGGACCTACAACTAATTAGTTAGAAGTTAATTTCCTTTACTGTCAGGCACTTACCAGCTGCTACACTAGGATAAGTAGCTTTGTTATTAGCTGATAGACTGGACCGTACTGACAGACAGTTATCCGTGGTCCTGAGTAAACCATCATATACTACCTGTGATATCCTCTACCTGTCGGTTCACAACAGGAATAATGAATCGAGAAACAACTGCGGAATGTCTACCATCAGAAAGATGGAGAGGCAAGAATGCCTCCAAAAAATGTTTAAAAAGCTCTTTCATATTTTCAGATGACTTGTTAAATGATCATATGTATTTCCCTGACAAAGAGATGATCATGCAGTTTTGTCTCTCAGGAGGTAGATATACTCCTGCATACTGGCAAGTTTGCATCACTGCAATGCGCACGAATTAGAAAACATCAAATTCAACATCCTTAATATGCAAAGAAGCATTACAGAAAATTCAAATCCCCACAGTGTACTGAACTAAACTTTGTTTTTAATATTCCTGAGTTTTTTTACATATTATTATTATTATTATTTTATAAACAATATTTCTTGTCGCCATGAAAGTCAGTTTTTGATGTATAAATTTTGTGTAATATGTATTGATTTTTGGCCAGACATGGGAGAATTTTTTAAAAAGCTTTAGATGAAAAGCAGATTTTAACTTAAAGTCTGCCTTTGGTTTATCCATAGCTACTTCCCAGGAAGCAGCAATGGACACCCTTGATTGCACACTAATTCACTGCACTGCACGTACACACAAGCTATGAGCAAATTAGTCATACACCCAATCAAACATGAGCTGGAATAAACCCACACACAGGGAGCATGTGCAATCTCCACACAGACAAAGCTGAGATTCAGACCCCCTATCCCAAAAACATGAAGCCACAGGACTACCCACTGAGCGACAGGGGAGATGTGGTTCACCAGTGCTAACTATCTTGAAATCGGTACTGAAAAAATGTAAAAATATGATCAGTTATAACAGTATAACTGACTTGACCATCACAAAAACCTAGCAAAATGTTACTGTGTATTTTTATACTTTTTTGATGACTACATTACACTATTAGTCTTGTCTATTTTTTATTGCTCAACACTTTTTGCTTTACACTTTTCTAAGAACAGTACAACTCTGTTTCATCTTCATAGTACACTATAATGTATGTTATGATTATACAATTTCTTAGTAAGACCCCACCTAGAATATTGTGTGCAGCTTTGGTCACAATACCTTAAAAAGGACAGTGCTGCCTTGGAAAGGTGCAATGGAGGGCTACTGGAATGATTCCTGGTCTTAGAGGAATGTCTTATGAGGAGAGTTTAGCTGAACTGGATGTGTTTAGCCTTGAGCAAAGGAGACTAAGGGGGGACATGATCCAGGTATATAAGATTCTAACAGGTCTGGATGTTGTTCAGCCAAATGGCTACTTCAATATTAGTTTAAAGACTAGAACCTGTAGCCATAGGTGGAAATTAGCGGGAGAACAATTTTAAATGGATTTGAGAAAGCACTTCTTTGCATAGCATGTTGTTAGAGTATGGAAGAGTCTTCCTGTTAGTGTAGCCAAAGCTAAAACCCTGGGTTCCTTTAAATCAGAGCTAGATACGATTTTAACAACTCTGAGCTCCCCTCCTGGAGCCGACACCTTATTGTGGTGGAGGGGTTTGTGTGTTCCAGTGATCCCAGGGGCTAAGTTGCTGGGGGCTTCATGCCCCTGGTAGGGTTACCTAAGGCAAACAGGTCCTGGGTGAGCAACTAGACAAAATGCGGCTCATACAACAACTACGCAGAGAAAGAAAATGAAACCACGGAGTCCCTTTCCCGGACATGGGTCAACGGGCCCCCCCCCTGGAGCCAGGCCTGTGCCTATGGGGCCTGGTCGGGCACAGCCTAAACAAGGCATGTGGGTCCCCCCTCCAATGGGCTCATCACCCATAGGATGGGTCATAAGCGTTGGGTGCAACTTGAGCTGGGCAGCGGCCAAAGGCGGGGACCCTGGTGGTCCGATCCGCGGATACAGATGCTAGCTCTGGGGACATGGAATGTCACCTCTCTGATGGGGAAGGAGCTTGATCTGGTGCGCGAGGTTGTGAAGTTCCGGCTTGACATAGTCGGGCTCACCTTGACCCATGGCTTGGGCTCTGGAGCCAGTCTCCTCGAGGGGGGTTGGACCCTTTTCCACTCTGGAGTTGCCTGCGGGGAGAGGCGCCTAGCGGGGGTGGGCATACTTATTGCCCCCTCACTGGGCGCCTATACATTTGGGTTTACCGCAGTGGACGACAGGGTAGCCTCCCTTCACCTTTGGGTGGGGGGACGGGTCCTGACTGTTGTTTGCGCTTATGCGCTAAGCGACAGTTCAGAATACCTACCCTTTTTGGAGTCTTTAGAAGGGGTTTTGGAGAGCACTCCTCCTGGGGACTCTCTTGTTCTGCAGCATCGCGTGGACTTCGGGGGCAGTGCCTCAGGATTGGCAGACCGGGGTGGTGGTAACCCTCTTTACAAAGGGGAACTGGAGGGTGTGCTCCAACTACAGGGGGATCACACTCCTCAGCCTCCCGGGTAAGGTCTATTTGGGATCCAGGAGGAAGAGTGTGGTTTTCGCCCTGACCGTGGAACGGTGAGGGTTGGACTCCATCAGGGCTGCCCTTTGGCACCGATTCTGTTCATAGCTTATATGGACAGAATTTCTAGGCGCAGCCAGGGCGTTGAGGGTGTCCGGTTTGGTGACCTCTCTGCTTTTTGCAGATGATGAGGTCCTGTTAGCTTCATCAGAACGTGACCTCCGGCTCTCGCTTAGACAGTTTGCAGCCGAGTGTGAAGCAGCTGGGATGAGAATCAGCACCTCCAAATCCGAAACCATGGTCCTCAGTCGGAAAAGGGTAGTATGCTCTCTCTGGGTCGGGGATGGGGTCCTCCGCCAAGTGGAGGAGTTTAAGTATCTCGGGGTCTTGTTCACGAGTGAGGGGAAGATGGAGCAGGAGGTCGACTGGCGGATCGGTGCGGCATCCGCAGTGATGCGGGCGCTGCATCGGTCTGTCATGGTGAAGAAAGAGCTGAGTCAAAAGGCAAAGCTCTCCATTTACCGGTCGATCTATGTTCCTACCCTCACCTATAGTCACGATCTGTGGGTAGTGACCGAAAGAACGAGATCGTGGGTACAAGCGGTCGAAATGAGTTTCCTCCGCAGGGTGGCTGGGCTCTCCCTTAGAGATAGGGTGAAGAGCTCGGTCATTCAGTAGGGGCTCAGAGTAGAGCCGCTACTCCTCCGCATTGAGAGGAGTCAGATGAGGTGGCTCGGGCATCTGATTAGGATGCCTCCTGGATGCCTCCCTGGTGAGGTGTTCCGGGCATGTCCCACTGGGAGGAGACCCCGGGGAAGACGCAGGACACACTGGAGGGACTATGTAATTCGGCTGGCCTGGGAACGCCTCGGGATTCCCCCAGAGGAGCTGGATGAAGTGGCCGGGGAAAGGTAAGTCTGAGTTTCCCTGCTGAGGCAGCTGCCCCCGCGACCCGACTTCAGATTAGCGGGAGATGATGGATGGATGATGGAACTCTGAGCTATTATTTAAATTCTCCCTAAACAAGCTTGATGGGCCAAATGGCCTCCTCTCATTTGTAAATTTCTTGTGTTCTATTGTGTTATCACACAATATTTGGACAAAGGTATTAGTGTACCTGGTCATTAACTTGCTTTGTGCACTGGGGCACAGTCATGCTGTAACAGACAAGCACCTTCCTCAAATCGTTCCCACAAAGTTGGAAGCATGGAATTGTCCAAAAGTCTTGGTATGCTGAAATATTCAGAGTTCCCTTCATTGGAACTAAATAGCCTAGCCCAATCCCTGAAAGACAACCTCATACCATTATCCCTCCTTCACCAAAGTTCACAGTTGGCACAATACAGTCAAACAGATAACGTTTTCCTAGCATCCACCAAACCCAGACTCATTCATCAGACTGCCAGACAGAAAAATGTAATTCATTATTCTATAGAACATGTTTGCACTGCTCCAGAGTCCAGTAGTGGCATGCTTTATGCCACTTCATCCAACACTTGGCATTGCTATTGGTGATGTGAGGCTTGCATACAGCTGCTTGGCCATGGAATACCATTCTATGAAGCTTCTGGTGCACAGTTTATGTGATGAGATTAATGGCAGAGGAAGTTTGTGTTACTTGTAGCCCAGCATGTCCGCCTAACCCTCCTGTCAGCCACGCCTGATTGCTTGTTACCCCTTTGTATTTAAGTATCTGTTTGTCTCATTAGTTCGGCCATTGATGTTGTTCCTCCTGTCTACCTGTGTCCATCACTGTACTCACCCTCTTATCTTGACCCCTTACAGTCTCAGTTCAGAAAATCTCTCTTGTTTGCTACACACCTGCCTAGAGTCTTTGGTCTTTTACCTCGTGACAGTTTGGAACTATGCAGTTATTGAGTCAACAGAGCTTTGGCGACTTTTACGCACTATGCGTCTCAGACCTCGGCGACCCACTCTGTTACTTTACATGGTCTACCACTATGTGGGTAAATTTCTGTTTTTCCTAAATACTTCCACTTTGCCATAATACCACTTATAGTTGCCCATGGAATATCTACAGTAGCAGGTAAGAAATTTCATGAACTGACTTATTGCAAAGATGGCATCCTATGACAATAACATGCTCGTCCAAAGTCACAATGAAGAATTTCATTGTACAGCGAAACTGCTTGTTTTCTGTGTGGATGACAGTAAATCTCTATAGTAAATTTCTATAACTCTATAACTTGAATCCACTGAGCTCTTTAGAATGACCCATACTTTCACAAATGTTAGTAAACCTGACTGCATGGCTAGGTGCTGGATTTTATAGATCTGTGTAGAGCTGTAATCGCACCTTAAAAGTTAGGCCAGACAAGGCCCGAATCCGACAGAATTCGGCCCGAGCCCGACAAGTACATATTGATTGACAGCTTTTTAAAAGCCTGAACCCGTTTACAGCCC
>JAABNX020000017.1:21062313-21077208 GCA_015163995.2 Mormyrus lacerda | reverse complement strand
CACCTCCTCAGCATCCATTTTCGCATCTTTCTCGCGCTAATCGAAATGCATCACCTGACCACTCATTTACTGCGCAAACCCGAGCCCGGCCCGAGCCCGTGTAAAATGATAGAAATCAAGCCCGAACCCGACCGAAACCTGTCGGGTCCCGATGGGACCCGTCGGGTTCGGGCAGAGATCTTCAGCTCTAGATCTGTGGCAATGGGTCTGAATGAAACACCTGAATTCCATGATTTAGAGGCGTGTCCATATACTGTAGCATGGGTGTTACTCTGTATCCCCGTAATTGCTTCAATGGGGCCAATTCATAAACTTTATTTGGGAATCATACTCATTAAACAGATATAAAAAAACCCATTAACCATCTAACCTAAATATTTGCACAGATAAAATTTTGACCAGTGTTATTCTCCTCTGTCCTCATCAATTAATGTAGAATTGCTCTAGTCATTGCTCCTTACTGAATTAGCATCTGGGATTCTTACAGTATTATGACACTGACCTTAGTCCCTTTTTGAATATTCTTGCGCGTTATTGTCCTTTCTTTCTGCCTTATTTCCCCACCCTCTTTCTCCTCCTCTTCATCTTGCCCCATCTGATGACAGCTCAGCTGAAATCAAACTGTATGACTCAAAACTAAATCAGGCAATTCATTTTCTGCTAGAAAGTAGGCTGTTCTAAATAGTCTTTTATCTATGATAGCATGTTGCAAATTTTGACTGTCGCTTTATTTTCAGTGCTGCTGCATGCAAAATGCAATTTATGTGTTGAATTAATGTTGACATTTTATAACACTGAATGGTAAATTGCACATATCGCAGAATGAACAGCTCATTTCTTCATGGTTTATTTATAGCTATATAGAGATGGAAATCATCAGCTTCTTTCCAGTGATTCATTTTTTCAAGTTTGTTGAACTTAAAGATTTTTTTTTAGTTGTTCATTGATTAGTTGACCTACAACTTTTATTCAAATGTGGGTGAGATAATAAAACAAAAATATATACTTTTTTAATATATTACACTTCATTTTACTTAACTGAGCATTCAGTATGCTTCACATACATATTTTATATATGATTACATGCCAATGAGCATAAAAATGATGTTTCTCAAGGACTAGGATACATTAATAATCAGGATGCGTAGTGACATGTCGCATGTAGAAGAAAGGGCTGAGTGACCTTGATCATTGTTGGCCAGCCAACCAGGTCAGAGCATCTTTAAAACAGCAAGGCTTGCAGGGTGCTCCTGGTCAGCCATGCTGAGTACCTACTGAGAGTGGTCCGAGGAGGGAAAAAGCACCATCCACTGACAGGCTGTTGGATGGGTAACAGCGCGTTATGTAAAAATGCTGCATTATGTAATAACTCAACAGAATGTAACAAATTGAATGATGATATTAATGATGATGATGATGATGATGATGATAGCGTAATGTTGCAATATAACATTATAATGTAGTCTATAAATTTGTAACATTTTGTCGAGTTATTACATAATGCTGAATTATTTTATAATTCATTGCAAAACGGTGATTTATCGATGCGAGATGTGAATTCCTGTGTGCTACAAAACAGAAGGACTACTGTAGTTCAAATGGCAGATAATTTTGATCTCTATCCCTATGAATTTCTTCTACATTTAACAAGTCGACTACAAGTATCGAATGCTGGCATACTGGGTAATATATCCTAGACCTTGTTGCACACTATTTCTACAAAATGATTCCCTTCTCATGATGTTTTGTGTTTGAGATATCACTGTACCAGGGGGTGAGATGATCTTTTTGAGTGGTGAATGAACAAATGAAATGAACAAAATGAGGGTAGCAGTTTAGTGGCCAAGATCATATCAAGATCATTTCAAAAGCATGTATGGTTCATGAGCAATGCAAGTCTAATTGCTTTACTTCAGCTTTAACTTTATGAGAATCCTCCACAACCCTGATATGACAAAGCACAGATTGATATATTAATTCGATTTATTCATCTGTGCTTTGTTCATTTATTAATTAATTTCTAGGTATGGGAATAGCCTTTCTAATATATCTGTGCTAGAACTTTGCGCACTGCAAACAATGCACTTGCAGGAATGATTAAAATTGCGGGTAATATCTGAACCAGGAATCAAGCCCAGAAAATGATATATCCATCCGATTTCACGTAGCTAATTATCTCAGAGTCATGCAACGAAGGAATGTGAGACCATTGCAGGGATTCTGCAGGAAATAAAGCCTATTGGCAGACGGCGAAGCGCCTAAACCCTTCGTCTCTGGGCTGACTAATGTAGCTGGAGGGGGACGATGGCAGCAGCACACAAAGCCTGAAGGTGTCAGGCCGAGGTGAAGCCTCCCGTTCTACCCCACTGCTGCACCCACTGCGCCACCACACAATTGGAAAGCCGCGCGTTTCAGCAAAATCCTCTATCGTGCTTGGTGGAAATCATTATGCTACTTCATGGTTTGATATGCTATATAAAATTTTTATGTGATAGCAATGTCAGTATAAAAGTATAATAAACTTCCTGATTTATGAAGCTTTGCGATTACATTTTTTGCTTGGTATATTTTTTTAAGCAAGATGTTTTTCATGCATTTTTTAAATTAGTAAAATGTAGGATATATTTTGAGAAAGTAGAAATAATCTTTAGCTACAGCTCTAGGCGGAACTTGATATCTGTTTTTGAAATGAATAATGTTTCAAGTGCTTTCTGAGCAGCTGAAACCTGACATTAAGTTGGTCAGCCGACAAAGGATAAATCTGTAATAAGGACACAGCAAGCACTGGTGAAGACCACACATAAACACATATATGCAATGCTGGCTATAACTCTGATTTCTTTAAAAATGAAGCAGATCAACCCTCCAGCTACTTCTAAATAAAGTTGTGAAGTCTGGAGGGCCTTCCCTGATTGGCTGCTGGTGGAAAAAAATTACAATATTCCATTTCAAAAGGGCTGCCAGCAATTCTGTGCAAAACAGCCTAAATCCATTTATTCTGCAGTCATGTTTTCAGGGAAAATCAGTGTCCTGCATTTTACCTGTCATTACAATTACTAATCTGTGGCTTTATTAATGGTCGAATATTCATTGTACACAAAGATCCAAAAGGAATCTGTTGATCAGATTGTTAAATAAATTAGATTCTTATTATTGTTTGGAAGGAGAGAGATGTTTTAAAGATTAATGGTTGTGCCATATGAAATCCTTGCAGATGCATATAATATGTATGAGATTAACTTTCAGTGCATATCAAAGTAAAAACCTGAATAAAACAAAGGGACACTTTCCCTTTAAGGGAACTAATTCTGCCTTGTCTTCCATCAGATTGACAGGCTATATCACTTCAATAAACCTGTCTGCTCAAACTTACCGATCTCCTTCTTGCATTTAATTTAAACAGCTGTTCGCTCTCATCGCAGACAGCATCTCCAAAGATGTGGTTGCGAGCACAAAGTTTTCAAAGCGCCATGGACTGGGAGGGGAGCGGGGTACGGCCCGGCCTCTGGAGTGACAGTCACAGGCGCAGGGTTTCCCAGCTCAGCAACACACCGCAGCTTGCTACATTCTCAACCCCCCCTCCTCTGCCCCCCTCTCTCTAGTAATATCTATGTAATAATTATTATAACAATTTCCATTGGTTGGTTAGTAGTTGTTGATATCCTAAAAACCCAAAACTCAGACAACAGGCAAGAAACAAACAAAAAAAAAGTTTTGGTGCCAAAAAAGACAGAAAAAGGTGTTTCTGACGGAGCTTACTGACTTACTGACAATGTTGGTTTTGCAGAAGTTACAGACTTTTTGGAGACATTTTGTGAAAACTCTGTGAAAGGTAAATACACACAGACTGCTGATATATTCACCGAAATAACGGCACAAAGTAGGCAGACTCACTGCCACTCAAGCGTGTTGTGTGACATGTAGAAGACAGTGGACTGCCATATCACTATGGAATGGTGCGTTCTTTTTAAAAATATGCAGTATCTAGATATATCAATAATACATTAAAACCAAGGTATAGCACAATGCAAAATACATACAACATAGTGCATCAGCAATACAGTACCGGTGTAACTAGCATATAATATAATATAATATAATATAATATAATATAATATAATATAATATAATATAATATAATGCAGTATGCTTCTTCTACACTGACTTTGGGTAATGGGTAAGATCCACCTCACTGCCCCTTAAATTATAAAAACAAAAAGAAGCATGAAAAAATGAAGTAACAATGTGAGCAGGTGTATGGGAAGTTCAGAGTGAGGTGTGGAAGCGGCCTGCTTGAGATAACAGCAATGCGGTGAAGGGGAAAGACACTCACAACATGAACAAAAGCTGACAAGGGGAGCACGCTTACAGTGTTTAGGCAGTTTCAGGACATTTGATGTACTGAAACAACCCCACTCTGTGAAGGATCAGTAAGGCATCCCTGATCAGTAAAGAATCAGTGAAGCATCCCTACAATGCTGCTAGGTAAAGCAATACTAAGACATCCCCACTCAGTGGAGTATCAGTGCAGTGTCCCCACTTAGGGGAGAATCAGTGGATCATCCCCACTCAAGGGATTGTCAGTGCAGTGCCCCCACTCAGTGGAGAATCAGTGGATCATCCCCACTCAAGGGATTGTCAGTGCAGTGCCCCCACTCAGTGGAGAATCAGTGGATAGTCCCCACCTGGGGGGTTGCCAGTGGAACATACCCACTCTGTATTTCACGGTCACCTGAAAATGCAAGGAGAGTGGTGGACAGAGCAGGTACTGGCCCGTGCTTCACCTCGCTGGACGAGCTTGGCGATCAGATGGCATTTCCGCTCGGTTAGGCCCCACGCCAGGGGGCCCTTGGAGACACGCCGCGGACAAACGAGATGGGGACGACGGAAGTGGCGCGGCCGGCCGCGGAGGAGCCTCTGAGACCGCCGGCTCGCCACACGGGCCCAGCCATGAAGCACAGATGCCCCGCACTGCGCGACTCGCGGGGAGGTGGGGGCGGCGAGAGCACACGCTGTTCACCAAGCTGTCCGTGGACGCGGCGAGCCATCTCAGGCCCCATCACCGAGCCCGACGCCGCACCACAAGGGGCCCCACGCTGGTCGAGCACGACACATCGCATCACCAAAGAAATCGCACACAACGGCAGAGTTGTGTCCATGAGGACACACTGCATCTTCAACGTGTTCCTCACAGGACCAGTCATTCCCCCGCATCGGGCTTCCATAGTCATCAATGATGGAGAGGATAAGGCTTCCTTCATTTAATTTTTCTTTTCTTTCACTTTTTGACGTTAACTGTATGAGTTTTTTTTTCATACCGTGTATCCCTGTAAAAGCCTGTGGAACCTTCTGCCAGAATGTCATCTGCAATGTGAGCTTCAGCCACCAGCTGCAGTCTGTTGCTGAATAACTTGCTTATTCTGAAGTGAGCGGAAAGGCGTTACTTTTCATCGAAACAAAAGTGAGATCATTTTGCGACTTGAGTA
Organism: Mormyrus lacerda; assembly: GCA_015163995.2. Classification (NCBI taxonomy): domain Eukaryota; kingdom Metazoa; phylum Chordata; class Actinopteri; order Osteoglossiformes; family Mormyridae; genus Mormyrus; species Mormyrus lacerda. The sequence goes on along the minus strand of JAABNX020000017.1, from coordinate 21,071,722 downwards.
GCAGAGCAAACCTCATAGTTATTAGGCTCATCCATATGGGAAGAACGCTGAGGGACTATATAGGTGCTGTCAGTGTCCCTGCGCTCCAGGTCGAGTAAAACGAAATCATCATAAAATTAACAAACCAAAAATAAAGTAACCTTGGGAATCTCCTTGATACTCGATAAAAAAGAAAAGGAATCGTGACAAAGATAATTTAAATAACAACAAAATTATCAATAACGACATTAAATGAGTGGCAGACCTTGCCACTGGGAGAAAGAGCGGAGCGGCGGAGAGAGGATTTGGGGCTTAGCGGGGGCTTCAGGGGCCTGGCATGGCATCAGCGTTTGACAGATGCATTAATGGGGAGAGGCTGACGGTGTCTGTGATCTGAGGTGCTGGAAATCCACTGTGAAATGTGCACATATGGTGCTGTTGTACGGGAGAAGATGGAATCCAGTCCCCGGTCTGCGCCGAGCTCCCGTCTGATTGGGATGGGGGCTTGATCACATACACATGAATGATAACATTCCCAGGAACGGGAACAGACGTTTCGCCTGGCCTGCACATTTCAACTCGCTCTAATTACAAATTAAAACTCTGTGTTCATTTTCTTTCCACCAAATGGCTGTTCTTATCAGGCAAGAGGAAAATAGGATGATGTTAGTCTTATAATTATGGCCATCTAAATAAAGCTTAACAGTGGTGGGGATGCCAAAACGCTGCTTCTTTGGCGAGCGCTTCTCAGTTAAGGCTGTCGGTGCCTCGACGGCTTTTCTACCTTCGTCGTGTGCAGCCCCCCACCTCACATTGTCCCGGGCAAACAGCGGGGGCTGTGGCAATGACTCTCCGTGACCCTTTCGGAGGGGTAACTTAACAAAAGCCCCTTATTTCCTGGGTATCCGCCAGGCGTCCAATCGCATGCTGAGATTTCGCCTTCCATTTCCCTCCTCCCCCTACCTGGCCCGGATCACTTCCTGTGTGTCGCCAGCATCCTGGAACGCGGGGCAGGCCGGCTGGAGAAGGCCTTCTGGGAGGGGGCCAGAGTGGCGTATGCAGATGGCACGGCATGGGGAGGGGAAATAGCGCGCACAATTCAAGATCCTAACAGGCCGCGCAGCAAGGGTGAGAGGAAACACACATGCGATTAAGCGCTTGCATCCCTGCAAAGCTCCTCTTGCCTTCCTGTACACAAGATAATTTTGCAGAGGTTATTGTGAAGGCAGGTCACCCTTTTCAGAAGGGGGGGTGCAATCCAGAGACATTTTAAAGGCTCTTTGTTAACTTGAATTAAACACCAACTTCAAGAGGTAGGAAGCATTTTATTTTGCAACGGTCTCATTCTGGCAAAACCAGAAAAAAAACTGAGTATTTTTCAACCAAAATATTGACCTGTGCAAGAAGCCAATGAGCGGCCAATGCATATTGTGCTTTCCTTCATGGGCAATGGTCTCTGCAAAGCATATGTAATTTAAACATTTTTGTGCACAGAAACCCCATTTGAATCATACATTGCAGCACGTTACTGGGCGTTGTCCAGTTCTTAACTTCAGACCTCCAACAAACTTCAGGCCCAGAGAAGAGATGGATAAGCAGCAAGATAATTAGTGACAGATTAATGGCGGCACGTGAACGGGTCCCACTTCCCAGTGATGTGTAATGAATGAGCCACTGTTTGCACGAGATGGATAGAGAACAGATGCCCTGCGATGAAGGACTTCATCAGCAAATAAATTAACGAGTAGTGGTGCCGTGTCTGCAGACTGTAGTTTCACTGTCGCTTTCCATATAGTGGCATGAAGTGGCCGATGCGGACCGTCCTTCGCTGCCGTTATGAGGGGAAACACTATGACACTAGACTGTGACTTTAGACTGATATGCTTATCTTTACCTATCGTTTGCATTATATTAGTGTTAAATGCAGACTTCAGAAATTGATTAGCATTCTCTTTTTCACGTTTTCGGCTTGCACTAATAATGCCCTGGTAGAGGCACCTTAACTTTAGCTGACAGCATTCAAAGCGAAAACATGACGATCGTTCACAAAGAGAATCCAACTTTTACAAAGGTTTCTTTTTTTTAAGTTACATACACTTAAGGTGGCCGTATAATTCGAACAACATCTGATCAAAACAAAATCTAACAGGTTGCTGTGAACAATCTGTCGCATACTGAAAACAACGCGGCCACCGTGTTTATTCTGTCACCTCACAATCCTAGAGGGCACAGAATGATTTTGATGCAGCAGACCCACAAACAGAGAGTGCAAACAAACATAATATGGTGAGTGAGTGAGTCAATTTTAAAAAGCAGATGACAGCTCTTGAAATTGAAGTTGCTCAGTTTATTAGCAAACATTATTGATCTAATGCCAGCAGTGGCACATACAGTAAAGCCAAAAATTGACACGACACAGTTACATGCTAATGGAACATGCATTCCATTGCGAGCAATTATGACATCTACAATGAAATACACAGATAAACATATTGATTTACAATACTTAAAGTGTAGTGTGGTGCAAAGCAACTGCATAATCAGTCCTGCTGACCGGTGTTTCATTATGTCAGGCAATGGTGGACAATGCGTGGGATCTGAACAAATGAAAAAGTTTGCTTTGGGCACCTTCCGCAGGCTCTTATGACGTCAATTCTATCAGTTTTGTTTGAAATATACAGAACTTTAGTGGCCACCTTATTAAGTACAATTAGCTAGTACGAGGTAGGACCCGATACTGCCTCCAGAACAGCTTTAAAAGCAGAGGCCTCGTATGTTCAGAGAGGTCTTGCCACACACCCCTGTTGTATTGAGCTGTTACTTGTGCACTTGTGGTCTCCCTGCTAGCTTTACTGAATCTGGCCGTTCTCCTCTGACCCTGGTAAAAATGCTAAGAAAGACTCTGAGATGCTGCAACAATCTCGTCTGGCATCATCAATCACACCACATTTAAAATCGCTTAAACACACATGCATATGGTGAGACACACAGCCTTCCTGATGCTTAATCTATTCAGTTGATTCCGTATGATGGCTGTTTGGAGAAGCAAACTGATTTTCACTTACCAAGACCTACCTAGACAGGAAATACACAAATCACATAATCTTTCACTGCCAGTTTATGTAGTCCAGGACAGGGTGAAATCTAATCAATGGGAAGAGACGTAACTAGTCATCATTTTAAAACACAGGCATCCTCTACTAAAGTGAAAAATGTTGAGCTGCCTACACTGATGTCCCAGTGCTTCAGTCCACCCAATCTCCAATTTTTCCTGTGTCTGACATGCTCAGAAGGGCAGTAGCGGCCCTGTGTAGGACGCGTCGTGGTTGGCGTACAGTAGACACGGGTGGTGATTCTCACAAAGGCCATGCGTCTGATCTCGCTCATGAATAACGGCGTGCGTTTGAATCGCCACCGTGGACGCAGTGACTGCCCCTGCTGTCTGCTGGCCCTCAGTGAGATTATTTAGCCCACCCCCCCCCCAAGCTCAGGCCTGATGCTTTGTTTGTTTCATCGGGAGTTCTGCAATTTCTCACTGATGTTCCCTACAGGTTTAAAAACAATCTTGCTTTTCACTGCAGAAATTGCCCATGTCGTCTTATTTAAAGCTGGTGTTTTGCTAATGCCTTCACATTACGGCATTGAAAGCTAGGAAGACTTTCCTGCAGTGCATCTGTTTGTGTACACAGCTGCATTTGTGTATGCATCAGAATGACAGCCTGCTTTATTCTAGCCTGTGTCAGTATAATGAAACTGTACAAATGTAGCTCACTAGACAAAAAATAACACTGTACAGAACCTACACCAGAAATTGCACCGGTGCATTGATTGATAACAAAATTGTTCCAGAAACCTGGGTCTTGTATAACTAAGTGTGATTTCCATATGAAATAACATATACACATGCTTTATTGTATGTGTATATAGTGTATGGAAGTGCATATTCTGTTATCCAGCTGCAGAAAATGTACTAATGTATGAAAATTGATGTTTTGCTCTCTTTTCTGTGCTGATCAATTTTATGGCAAGTGCTGAAAGGTTGGCTGACATTAATCCTTGTTATCTGAACATCACGTTCATTAATACTTCAGAGTGACAAAGACAATAAGTCTGTTACATTCAGACCATTTTTGTGTTGAAAACAGTGATGGATGGGGAGCCAAATTCTGTGTATGAATAGATTCCTTAAGCGCTGACGGCTTGGACGGTGGAGAGCACATATTCCGGAAAAATCCACAACATTTCTGTATGTTTGTCTCAAAGCCAGAGGTGCTTATTTCACTGTTTTATTGAAGGCTTGTTAATTTTGTGACCAGGAGCATTGAGCCATGTATAATTCACTACAACAGACACTGTGAGCTGAGATCCTCAAGCACTCAGATCAATAGCGCTATAAAATAAATATGGTCAAAATCCTTTACAGGTCCTATCAGAAGCATGCTTGCACATCCAGTCTGGTCTGTTAGTGTTTTCCATGACTAAGGTGGGACCATTCAGAATTCACATGATGCTCAGAGTGAAGGGCAAGGCCACCACTCTTCCCCGTTTCTGCTACTTACATTGTCATTACTGCAGAATGCCAATAGCCAGTTGTACACAGACCACATTGATTTTTATTCAGATCGTTTAGGTTTATTTCTCTTTTGTATTTTGTCTTCGAAGAGTCATGGCAGGTTATGCCACTGAGCGTTAAGTACAATGGGCATCTTTGTTTGAAAACATGCGTGTGACTAAAATATAATGTAAAAAGTATCAAGGTCATGGCCTATGGTGTCTGAATTGAAAAATCTTGGAATAAAAAAAAAACTCCATAGGACAACGTGAGAAGAGAAGATTAACTGGATGGAGGGCAATTTTATGAAATACTTCATGAAGGGTCTGTTTACGACATCACTTCCTGTTCATTTATTATCCACCAGTAAAGATATACGCTCTGTCATAGTCAAATTATATTTTTGAAAAGAAAAAAGATACAGAAAATAACTAAAGTTAACTTTGTGGATGAAGTAGTGAGAGATGAACAGAGGAAGAGGTTAAAGACCCGTGGAAATCACAATTACTGTGATTTTTGGCCAGAAGGTCGTTTTGAATTGCGGGTGTGCCCAATAAGTAGATCTGCCCCTCCGCTTTCATAGCCGGGGCATGTTCAGTGGCAGGCAGTGACGATCAGTAAGGAAGTGCTCAGTCGTTTAAAGAACGCAGCTTGCACCCACTGTTTAATTAGCGACATGTGAGGTTTATAATCAACACTAAAAGATGTGCCACTGCGATGGAGCAGAGATCCATAACCGCTTGTCAGTTAAACATTAACAGCTCCCTAACAATCAACCTTATGGTCGCTTTGGCACCTCATTTCACACATTGTCATAAATCGGAAGACCCACTTGATTTATGTCATGTAGATATTATATGTAACTGTAATATATACCATACCTGCGTACTGGATGGGTCATGAAGTACACTAGGATGTGGTTTCTTAAATTGCATACTACAACGGAATATGTGGTGCAAATTTGAAGCCGCACAAGGGTTTAGTCATTTCTGGGTTTTGCCTCACGAACGACCTTAAATAAATCACCAATCAAATCACAAGACAAAGTAGCTAAGTTTACACCTCACGGGTTCATTTCAGGGAACCAGTTAAACCTCTGCTTTCTTCCTGAAGGTGTTGTCAAGGACAATCGACAAGCTCCTCTGCATGTCACACTCAACAGAAAATCAGTCGTCAGCATTATAGAGCTGAACTTCAGACTCAGTGTAACTCTTTCGGCAGCCCATGCTAAATCCGTGCTTTAAGGACCTTTTTTAGGACAAAATTCATTCCTTTCAAACACTTCATGACCTCTGCACACTGTTGCTGCATGGCGTTTATTCCGACTCTGTGGCAGCTGTGCTTAGAGGGAGACTGGACGGTAACCTGGACAGCCGACAGTAAAGCTGAGCTTAAGAGTGCTCTCGATCTACACATTTTACCGCAGTGGCCATAAAACGCAGACAGCCTGAGTAAGCACTGTGTTTGATGATAGCTGTGACATCTATGCAGGGTGGATAGAAACTGTGCCTGGGAGCACCTGCATGCCAGCCATGTTCTTAGTCAACAGGCCATTCAGGATTATTAAACCATCTTGAAGAAATGAGCTAAATAATAGCTGTCAGGTTTACCCTCCCCACAAATTTCCCTCCTTCTTAATTTTTGCTTCCCACAAAGGGATCTTCAAGTGGTTTGCGTCTATCTACTGAGCTGGCAAACTCCAAAATCAGCCATCCTTTAGTTCCATTGGCATCCGTCTGTCATCTCCCTTGTTTTCGGAGTATGATATTCATGACAGAGCTATTTGTATTGTACCTCTGGGGAGTATTACTTTAGCCACTCAGTATAGTGTTACTTTCGCCCTTATGCATAGGGGTCTTCTGAGCCCTTCTGCAGAGTGCTTCATCGGTCCTTCTGGGGAGAGTTCCTCTAGTCTCCTGGCCGGCGTTCCTTAGCATGCCCCTTGTGATACTTATCCCCAGCGTTTGCTAGCTAATACCCTCTGCCCACCCTTATACAGCGTCAGTGTTCATGCTTGGACCAGAGGTGCGCTGTACGTGCCATATGGTAAGCGATGCTAATTAGTCCTCCCTCTGGGAGCCTCAGGTTAGCCTCATAGGCAGGGAGAAAAGTCAGTTATAAGGCAATCATATAGGTGAGGTAAATCCCTTCAGCAGGCCTAGATGGTCCTGTTCACAGGCATGCCTAGGTACCTAAAGGAGTATTGGAGAGATGCTGGTAGAATGCATTGCAAGCTGTAGAGAGAGCCAAAGGGATTTACAAATGCTCCTGAAAAACAATTCATAATTGCCAAGCATGGTCACTGAGATACATTCATTCTCATACATAAGACAGTTAATTACTTACAGCAATTAATGAGGCGACATGAATCTATTAGTGTGCCAATTATTGGAAATATTATTGCATTTCAACTAGGGCTCCAATGAGAAAGAGGACTGGTGTGTAAAGCTGATGTCTACTACCTTTCCACCTTCATCAGCAGTGCATTCTGAAATATATTCTTTGTTACATCATAATAAGGGCAAGTGACCTGTTATTTTTATGTAAATTAAGTATTTACACATTGAGCAATGTGTAAGCGTTTATTACAGTAGATTTTTTTTTTTTTATTACTGAAAATCATTCATTATGGAAAGAATTTTTAAGGAAAGAAGGCCATGAATAAAATAAAAAGCACCACTAAGAATGTACTCTGCTTTGCGCAGTACCCAACCGAACAAAAAAGAGGAAAAACAGCCATAATTATTTTATTATCATGTCAAATTAACTATAGAAACCTATGACTACAAGCAATTATTTCTGTGAACCTACACTGTTGTGTAATTTCAAACCTAGTCAGCTTAATCATGTTTTGATATTTCCTCAGCACTTTTGTCTGTGATTTAATTCATAGATTATAAAACCAATTATTTTCCCAACTACATGATATTTCTTGATTATTGCTGAGAATAGAGGTATTGGAGCTAAATAAAGTTAGTGTCTCATGTTGCTTTGCTTGTGCTGATCCATCCCCTTAACCAGCCATTCCATGTAGTTTTGTGAAACACTTACGATTTCACTGTTTTGCTTCCCGACAATTAATTCACTGGGCGAGATTTCACACATATGGACAGAATACGTTTAAAATCACTTGCCCGGTACCGTAATTTACCAGTCTGCCTTTGCAAAACATTAATGGTACACTATTTTAAATGTAGTTACAGTTAATATTTTAATGGCACACCACAGCAAATGTGACATTTGCAGTTATATTTTAAATGCAATGTAACTTCCTCAGTCTAGGAATATTCCAGGTTTTCTGACATTGTTTGCGAGTCACGAGAATTCATGGTCACCTACATGAGGATGTCAAAGCTGACTGTGGTTCTACACTTTCTAGTGTACTTTCCAGTTTCAGTACGTTTTTTCATTCACATTTTCCTTTCGGAAATAGAAGGCTGATTAAATCCTGTTTGAAAATGTAATGCATTTTTCATAATCACGACTAATTTTCAATGGGAATGTACATCATTTAATGATTTAAATATAATAATATATTAGTAGTTTAAGATGTTTAATGTCTAGTAATAAATGAATTAATATATTTACAAATTACTGGCGTTTAGGCCTTGACTCAAATGATTCGCGAAATTACTGAGCTACCAAGTGCATCAGAACTGATGAACTCGGTCCAGTCACACAGTCAGGCACAGGTCACATGACCTTAAGGTTAATGCTGGATCCATGGAAAATTTTGCGATATCAGTGAAAAACATGACATGTTTAAATTTCATGAAAATGTTACTGTGGATGAGGAAATCTGTTTAGAAAAATGAATAACCACAACATGTGTTTCAGTGGAAATCATTCACTGCAGCCAATGGTAAACAATGTCTTTGCCTCCAGAGCCTGAAAGTTTGAAATGAAGCACAAATACAAAACAGTACTTTTACAGTAATTTTAGCATTCCATCTGTTTATGTCATGTTTTTTCTCCTTTGCATTTGGACCATTCATTTCTACCACGTTTTCCTCTCCAATATTATCACCGAGGAGTGTTAGATACCATCACAAAAAATATACTGTCATTGTCTTTCCAAGCCAAGCTGTTATTTTAAACCGCCTTTTATTCAGATGTGATCATAACAGGACTTGGCTGGTGGGGCCTGTAATTTGTCCAGTTCTAGGCTCACCTACTGCTCTGTTTAGCATGACTCTGTCCAAGACTCCACGTGGTTCCATCCTCTCATTGATTCACACACAGACTCAGTACCTGGATAATAACTCCCTGTCCCGACCCCCTCACCTCTGCCTCTTTCTGGCCCCATCCACATTTTTCACATTGTTTATTTTTTCCCTGCTTAGGAGCTAGAAACACTGTCTGCTGCTGACCCATAAATGCCATCAATCCCCATTTCACCTGGGACTGCTGAGGTGAGCTAACTTGTCTTAGAATTGCCAAGCCTGTTAATGTATAATTTTTCTGCATTAATTTCATCCTAGGTCCAGCCAGGTAGGCATGCGGCTTGCAATAAATTACATTAATAAAACATCCATCCATTTTCTCTATCCACTTTGTACTATGTAGGGTCACTGGGCACCAGTAACTGTGCTGGGGGCTACGGGCACAAGGCAGGGAACAACCCAGGATGGGACACCAACGCACATATCATGCTTCTGGATTGTGAGGTATGCATGGAGTCTGGGTGTAAACTCAAACCCTGGTTTCAGAGGTGTGAGGTAAAGGTGCTAATCACCGCACCACTGCCCCAATTAATCGACAGCTGAACTGTAATTCATTGGTCTCCAGGCACAGATGCAGCACAGAGTGATATACAGAGTGACGTCTATAGCAGGTGGACATGCACCATGGGTGTGGTGCCTGTTCAGGACAGCTTTG
>JAABNX020000017.1:21033475-21048473 GCA_015163995.2 Mormyrus lacerda | reverse complement strand
GTATTCCATGAAAGTAGCTGAAGAAAGCCAGACTTTCCCAAAAAAGTCAGACTCAAACTAGTGCCATCTCTAAACTTAGCCTCAAGTCATTCCACTAACACACAGCTTTATCTAATCTAGGCTCTTACAAGGCTCATACGGTGTTTTTTCTGCCAAAGAACAAACGCTATTGATGGAGTTGTAATCACTAAAAATGGCAATACTGTGGCCATAAATAAAGCCAGGGAGTTGGCTTGGCAAAGAATTGCAGACAGACTAAATGCGCAAGTTACATAAATGTTACACGTACGTAATACAATAGCGTGGTGGTACAGTAGTTTATACTGTCGCCTTACACTGCAAAAGTTCCTGGTTCAATCCCTATAGCCACCGGGGAACCTTCTGAGTTGTGTTCATGTGTCATTCTTACCATATAATGTTATTCTGTATTATTTGATATCCGTAAAATACTGTGGCAAAGCTCCGGAAGGGAATCCAAGGAAGGTAACTTCTATTGAACAGGTCCTTTATTATTCAACAGATTAGCTTCGAACAAACCTATTGGAGAAGCCGGTGCAGCATCCATGTCTCATTTACAGAAGTTGGTATGAGTGTGATGCAGCATACAACTACAATAACGCCCCAGTCAATACTCTTCATCCACGTTGCCAGTCCACTACCCACTACTGGCAACCTTAATCCCGATCATGGGAGCATGCACATCGACCACACAAACTAATACCTAAGATAATGACATAAACTAAATAAACATCAGGCAAATTTTAAACATCACGGAACACTCTAATAAAGACAAAACCAGAACATAATTAACAGTTGAACACCGGGGCATGCTGGGAATATTCCTGACGTCACACACTAACCCCAATTGGATCGCCACAATACTTTCAATCGCATCTGTATGAAATGTTCTGCACAATTAATTGTATCTTGTCTTTACTATTTTACGAATAAACTTTCAATTTTCTACTTAAAACTAGACTTCAAGTAAACAAAATATAAAATATCTTCCTGTTCATAATATTTTAACTTTTTTTTTTTTTCAATTTCAGTCACTGCATTTCATGTTTGACCTTTGTAATATGGGTACGCTTTTAATTACTTTGGAATTAATTGGAATCCTGAGACGTGATTTTCATCGGCGCTATTATATTTATTACATGACATGAGTAGTGAGAGCACGGAATGTCGTCTGACGGAAAGATCCTTTGGGAATCTGTTCCCACACTTTGGACGTTGAGACAACGCTTAACGAAGCGAGACAGTTAACCTGGTCCGGAACAGACTTGTTCACTCTCCTAAATTACCATTGTACCTCAGCGGCGATTCATTTAAGACACGTTGATGGAACGGGACTCCCACTTAAATGACCCAGACTTGTCGAAATAAGTCAGACTTTCCCTTAATCCAGCTTCGTGGAATACCCCCCTGGTCTCATTAATAGGAATATAACAAATCTTTTACTCTTTATGTAATTGTTTTTCATGTATAAAATAGAGTAAGACACTTTATGAAAGTCAATAGTTTTTTTTTTCTTTCTGTGATTTCGCTTTGAAATCTGCCTTCTTTTAATTGACTAGGTTTCCAATTTAAAGTAAAGAGAAACACAAAGCTCTTTCCACTAATGATACAAATCATTAAATACATGTAGCAGCACAAATAACAGACATGACTTCACACTCGCACACACGCAGCAATTTATGCAAAAGGAATAATCCACCATATATATGATAATCTCCATCATGAACCGAGACGTTAACAGCTGCTTTATAAGACGGTCGCACTTCTACTCGTGAACACAGTCCTCGCATGAATGATGTGCTTGGCCATCACCGTTTAGGGCTGCTTTTTTGTTGTTTTCCATCACCCTCACATTAATTCGCTCGGTAATTGGGAATACCAGATGGTCCTGACAAAATCCAGCTAATGATTGCAATACTCCGCCGAAACCTAAAATCGACCAATCATCCAAAGGAGAGGTAATATATCAAAGTCAGCCACTGGAATCCCGCATGGAACCGCATTCTGAGTATCCTTCATAACTGCTGCACGTCCGATGCCTCTGATCTGTTGTGATGGCAGTGTGGTGTCAAATAACACTTGAAAAATTAGAAAATGAGTTTGAGTCAGACATCAGGCGCTGCCATCCTTTTGTCTGGGTGCTGTGCTCTATTTCATTGAAAATGTTAGTCGGGCACATCCTTTCGGGCACATCCTTTCGGGCACATCCTTTCTCCTTCCCAATTCCACAACTTTTGTGTCTCTCAGTCATGATACAGTACTTGATTGTAAGCAGGAATGCAATCTCACAAAATACAAAAGCAAAAGTGAAACATATATAGTGTAGTAACAAAAAAGTATTGTTTTTTTCTTCTATGAGAGCAGAGATGAATGATGGGGATTTGGGTAAATTATCCCCAAAAAGGTCAATCCCAGTTCTCTGGGGGGGGTCATCTCAGTGTGGTACCTGTCTTGGAAACATGGCTCTGACAGCAAGGACCAAGTTTATCGGTCCATAGTGGGGGCTTCTGTGAATTCATCATCACAATTCATGGATCTGGATATGAAAAGGATATCCACAAATCTTAAAATTTATAATAATCATTTATATAGAATGCATATAGAAACTATTAATTGTGGCATTTTTAATGGAGTGATTTTCATTATTATTTAAAAAGATAGCAAATAATGTTTTCAAAAGTCCAAGATCACAGCAAATACATTTTAAAATGCAGCTTTAACATAATCAGTGATTTGACAAACAGTAATTTAAGTGTTACATTAATGAAATATCATTTGTCGCAAGCATTTTCCATGCAAAGCAGTGATTATTAATAAAAAAATGCATCCCGGTACTTCAAAATGAGAGTGAAGAAATATTTAATTGCACCGTGTTTTTGACACAAATGAAATGTTCTAAAAGCATATGCCTGTATTTACTTGAATATGAATGTTCTGTGAATTAAGCACAGTAAAAGTGTCATGGTAACACAAAGGACACCTTGGAGCTGCAGGCATCGGCTCTGCAGAAGCACAGTGTATTCCATCCTTTGCAAATTTACTATTCATATACTCCCCAGTCATGCCCTAAACAACAGCAAATTAATCTTTGCATCACAGCATAAAATCCTTTTGAAGACTCATTTCAATGAGACGTGAATTGATATTAAATCACCCGCATGGATACCTGCTATGCCAGATTCTGAACTTGACACATGAGAACGTTAAGGTTTAACTTTTTCTCATTATGTTAAGAATCTAGCTTTAATACCTGCTTATTGCACATCAGCCTTGGAGATTGTATGCAGGTAATTACTTTCTTGTCTATGGTGGCTGTATCGGCATAGTCCTTAAGTGCAAGTGGAACAACACTGATCTTAATGAAGTGCAGATGTGGCTGAGTTGGTTTCATGGTCGAGCTGGAAGCAGTGCTTCAGGTCCCAGGTGCTCCTCTGGGGATTATCACTGGGCCTCTGCCTTAGGAACCCCTAAGTAGGTTCATTGGATCTGAGTGGCCCTATACTCTTAAAATTACAACTGGATAGTAATAATATAAATTGCAAGGTAGCTATTACACCATGACTGCATAACATAACCCTTAGCTGAAGACGTCCATACTGGAGACAAGTGGAGCCCACCAGCCCTTCCTTGAAGACAGTCCCTGGCAGTCCCACCAAAGACTGAGACTAATCACAAATATAATTTTTACCTCAGGCACATTTTTTTTACAGAATGGTTAATTACAAAACAAACAGCTCTCTACAGTAAAAAAAAAAAAAGAATGGGGCAGATAATCCTATCAGTGTAGCACTGCTCGGTCGATGGCTTTGCCAGTAAGTCTCATTGATTGACTCATTGACAGCCAATATGTTGCTATACTGAGTGACCATGTGACCACTTTGATTGATAGAAAACAGGAGCACTCAGCTCTCACCTCAGGGGTGATGAATTGGCCCCCACGCCTGAACCATACGAGACTGAGCACATTCCAGAAACATCCACTTGCTGCGTGATCCCACCTCAGGCTTGAAGCCTCCTTATTGTACCATTATGTGCTGGGAAGAAAAAGGCAATTTCTCATACTAATATGAAATATGCATATATTTACATCGCAGAGGAAAAAAATATATTATATTAAATCTGGGAAAATTAAATTTACATGTCAAAGCTGGAGGTTAGAACTGATTAAAATGTGTTATATTCCCTGCAGGATAGGCAGCAATTATTTGTTTGTGAGGATAAGTCATAAACTTCAAACATGAAAACTGGTTAATGAAAAAACCAAGAAAGAGAGGAAAAAAAGATTAGAGTAGATTTTTTCCTTTAATTACACGATTATTTTAATAAGAAAAGGTTTTTGCATTCCTCCCAAGAGTACTACTGTTTTGTTAATTTATTGATTTCCATTTTTTAAATCCCCCTGCTCAGCAGATACGAGCTTCGATGTTCACTGATTTGTTGATCTTATTCTGCATTCTGCAATGTACGCATACGCCCAGGGTTCCATGCTGACCACACAGAGACTGCAAAGAGGACAGGGTGAATGGGTTTCAGGTCGTCTTCACTTTCTTATGTCACGTTGCAATTCTGTTAAGAAGGCACTCACAGTTTCCAGTGTCTGGTATGGAGAACATTGCTTTCATCTTGCCTGTCATTTCTTGCAGAACAGTAGCCCGGCTGTATACTTACCAGGCTAAGAATCTGTGCTGCCTGCTAGTTACCTGTAGCGGATTTTCTTTCAGGCTTATTAGCATTTGATCACTCAGAAAGGTTCACAAATCTCAGAAACCTCTGCTTGAGGTGATACAGCAGTAGTACAGTTCACACAGGGACCGGGTGGGGGGAGATTCTTCCACTGGAAAAATGTGGTGCTGACACTCTCCCTGGGTGGTGGGATGGGGGGGTTGTCACCGGCCTCAGGCCCGAGGCTGGAGATCGCGCCTCTTCCCCCGAAACAGCCGTCTCTCCAGCACAGGGTGCCAGGCCTCCGGAGGCCATCCAGGGTGACCGACACACTACTGGTTTCATTTTCCTTTCAATTGGACTCATGCTTTTTTTTTTAAACTGGAATTTGAATCAGATCAGTCAAGCTAGAGTCCTTTGAGTGAGTAAATCTGAATATCTGTTGTCATGGGGAGGGCAAAGCCACACATGTGACTCATACATATCCATAAATGAGTGTGTGTACTGACAGGCATATGAACACACAAGCAGATCCATATTCAGAGACTGCCCCACATTTCATATGGACACACCCTCATCGCCAGGGTGACCAGCTGGCCTTCTGACAGCATTTCTGCAGTGCATCTGTTGTCAGGAGCTCGGGTCCCTTCCCATGCAGTGGGCCTCTTCCAATCTGTATTCATGTTCAGCGCGAGAGCTCTTGACCCCAAGCTTGCGTGATGCCTGCACTCCTGGCATGATCAAAATATTTGTCACTTAGTCTGGACTCAATCCAAGATCAGAGAGCAATGTCAGCACGGAAACTCCTGTGAACTCGGCTGTTTACGGGCATTTTGATGGTCCTGCACGATGCTGAATGACTGTGCACTGACCGCCGGCTGCTAAAATTACCCTTCCGTCACATCAGAGCACCCTGTTTCTCAGCCGCCAAAACTTTTATGCATTTGTTTACCTAACATATCTTGATGCAAAGCGGCTTTGCTAAACCAGTTATCTAGCTGTACAGCGTAGCCTGAAGATCCAACAGCTTCAGTTCTCTTGCCTTTTAAAGGTCCACTGATGGGACCTCCAGTTATTTTAAGAATTTTTGGCACCTGCCTCGTATTGGTGGTGCAGTGTTTGTGGGCTGGAGCTCGGTGAAATGGGGGCAGGACTTCTGGGTTCTACAGAAACATATGCACAAAATCATGGTAATCAACAACAAAATCCCAGCCGACAAACCATTTTTACCTTGGGGTACATTTTGACCCCTCAATCCTTCACAAATACACTCATCAAAAGACCAAACCCAGCTAACACCAAATAAATCCTAAAAGGTGATCAGTCCAATCGGGCTCAGCTGGGTCTAACTAACCGAGGCTTTATTAGGCTGCTGATCGATTGCCATGGTATCACCAGAACGGTCCCAAATCCGGCTCTGTGCTGTTATACTAACTCCCATTGGTTTTTACGCATAAACAGCCCTCTCAGGATTTTCATATCTACAGATGTGGAAATCAGCAGCGGAAAACTTTAAATAAAAAAAGCCCAGACTCCACACAGCCTGCATAAGTATTAACGGTGCAATTAGACACTGTCATTGTGAGGTATAAAATGAGGATAACACTGCACAAACCATGACGCGGTCAAGCGAAGGGTAACACTGTGTACATGTTTGTGTCAATAAACGTCGGAGTTTGACAAGAACATCAATGAATAGAAATGGAGTAGATCAACAAACTCCGTGTGGAAATGTGACTTTGAGCCTCAAGGTATAAAATGTATCACAGAAATACAAATGTTTTCGCATCATAATGTTGTTTTCAGATTTAGAATAATATTCTATGGATCATTTGGTTCCGTGTCCGCTTTTGTTTCTGCCTCTTTGTTTTTTCCCTTTTTTTTAATGGTCTCTCGTGCCCAAACAGACATATGTCACCGACAGCATGTGACGATGTGCGCTTTAATGTGGCATCTGGCAAATCTGAAATACCAGCGGACTTTAAATGTCAGGGGAAGCGGCTTGACCAGTGAGGAGCACGATCCGCTTGCTCGCCTGTGGCAACCCCCGCGCTGGACCACTGACCGCCCGCACTAAGTGTGTACACAGCAAAGCACATGCTTTTCCTGCTTTCTCCGTGACATTCCCCTTGGCCCTTAGACAGATGTTTTTGGAGACTCTCATTTCTGAAAATAATCATTTTTGAATCTGTTTAGCTGCTTGCAGAGAACTTCAATTAAAATCTTACATATCTTGCAATATTCCCTACTTATGAATGTATTTTTGACTGAAGCAAGTGAGCAAGGCCTATTCAGCACTTGAAGCACATCTCACATCTCATAAGTTCCCAGAAACCCTGGTGGCAGTTTACCTGGTTAAAATCAGCTACTGCGGAAACAGGAGCTGAATTCTGGCTTTCAGCAGGGCGATGTATGTTATCTAGGGCCAAAGAAGGGCCAGATCACTGTGAATGACAAACCAAGACATGAGGCATAGGGGGTGACACCTGTCCACCCTTGCCCCCCCCCCCCAGCCTGTGACAGTTTGGGTCACAATGCATTATTAAGGTTACAGTTAGTACTATCCAGGCAACTAAACCTGTAGTTGTAAATCCATAACATGATGAAAAGTGGCACCAACATAACGTCCTTTGAATTAAGGCATCTGCTTGGCAACCTATTAATAATGGAATGAATCAGCATGTTTCCTTCGATGAACTAAATCACTTTCATTAAATCAGTCACTCTCAGAACAAAAACACATCTCAAAAGCCCAGTAGGGAAACTGGTGACCTAACTCCTGCCATGATCACCTAATGTGCATGAGGGTAGGTGACAGCACGGGTCAAACTAAAGATTCGTGTGATTGGTGGGTGGAAACTTACCCTTTTGGTGCCACAGTAGGAAATACACCCACAACATTCTCTTCCTGTGCAATTTTTCAAAATGATTTGGTTTAGAAAATACACTGGGTTAGTGATTTCATTTCCAGGTCAAAGACATACAAGTGCTGTTATAAAGAGTGGTTATTTCATTAGAGGAGAAAATGTTCTGGCCTTGCCGGTGGGGAGAGTCAGGCCTGCAAATGGCTTTATGTACGGTCGACCTTTTGCACTGCGAGCCGCATATTAAGGCAGAGAGGCCATATTAAAGCTGACAGGACCGGCAGTGGTAATTTTCCTTTTGTATTTCAGTGACAGCTGGAGATGAGCATGGTGAAATATTTGGTGTAAACATAGTATGCAGTGCACTGCTTATACAGACCGGCAGAGGACAACCGCCTGTCAACAGTGAAAGCTGCTTTTGGGATCGTTAGCACTGGAATTCCAGTGGCAGTAGGTACAACAACAAAAATCAAAGCAAACCATACAGTAATAATCCATCCATTTTCCTTCCATCCATTAATCACTTAACCATTACAGTTTGGCTGTGGTCTGGAGCCAATTCTAAATAAACCCTGGATGGGCTGCTAGTTTATTGCATGGCACACAATCATACCTCTTAGTGTCGCCAATTCCCCCAACCTCTTGTTTCCTGACTGTGGGCAGAAACCAATGTAGACAGAGCAGCGCTAGTCTCACATGATAAGAACATGCAACCTCCGCACTTAAAGATCTGGTATTGAAATTGAAACAGGTCCACAAGCAGGAACTTCTGAGGTCAAAGCTTTCAGCCCTCCCTAGGGGGGTTGTGGATCATGCTCTACGAGAACTTTTTTTAAGACTACATTGTAAATTATGATCTTACGACTTGTGTTAATGATTCATTAAGCTAACATTTAATTGCCTGATCAGCAATGGAGGATGTGACCTCACTATCCTCAATGGTAGATACCGGCATTAATGGAAACCCCACCCTGGATGTCTGAGGCAACAGTCTACTCACAGTGCCACCATTAACAGCCTTAATAATACTAACAGCAATGATAATAATCATGGTCAAGGCTCAGTAGTCAGCACTGTTGTTCGATACCTCAGATGTTAGGGGTTTAAATTCCATCTCTTCTTTCTGCATGTTCATCTCTTTCTCCTCAGTCCAAGGACATACTGTTAAGCTAAATGGTGTTTCTAAGATGCTTGTAGCATGGGAGTTTGTGTGTGTGTGTGTGTGTGATTGTGTCTGCATGGGTGTGTGTGTGTGTGCATGTGCGTGTGTGATTGTGTCTGCATGGGTGTGTGTGTGTGCATGTGCGTGTGTGATTGTGTCTGCATGGGTGCGTGTGTGTGCATGTGCGTGTGTGTGTGTGTCTGCATGTGTGCGTGTGCGTATGTGTGTCCTGTGATGACCTGACAGCCTCTTCAGGTCGTACCCCTGCCTTACACCGGCTCCAGCCCCCCATGAAACTCTGCCCAAGATTAGTTGTTGGAAGATGGATGGATGATAATAACGGTGATAATGAAGACAAACGAGGGCTGACCTGGATTTTGCATGGAGGGGAATGTACAGGCGTCGAGTGGCATCGAGTGGCACGTGCTGGGATCTGGGAAGGGTTGGAGCTGTACTGTAGTCTCATCTGGCTGGAGCTTCATGCAGCAGCTGCTGGTCTGAATGTGGCGGCTGAGATGGAGCTCAGATGAAGGCTCCAGACTTCAAAACTCCTTCTTCTGTGGGTATAATTACCGGGGGCAAAACCAACTTTATCTCCTGAGACTGAATATAGTGCTGATTTCTTTTCCTACCGTTTGAAGGGAACCAAAGCGAGGGAAGAAAAACAAGGAGAGAGGAAGGGAAATTACAATTAGCGATGCAGGCAATGATTAATATCAGCAGAGAGAGAGAGGGATTGGGCACAGCACGCTCAGCACCCTGGCAGGCATCAGAAGCCGGTGCTGAAGGCCGCGGTTATTCATCTCCGTGGTGCATTAGAACGGTGGCTGTTAGCTGGGATAAATAATGGAAGGACTTGGCAGCACCAGCGTAGCAGGGAACCACAGAATTGATTCACTCACTCTTTCTCTTTACCTTCCGCTCACTGGCACTCATTCAAAAGCGGAGTAAATACATAAAGCACTCAAAACTAATTAATGATTACAGGATGTGGAGGAGGGGGGTGGGGAAGGGGGGGGGTACCGTACAAGCACTAAATTCCTCTTAATTTAAGTAGAACACCTGAATTAATTAAGGGGAGCTGTGAGGTCAAAAAGGCAGATGGTTTTGAGGATTCGTTCAGTAGAGACCGAATTCATCGTGGAAGACGAGGGATGTGTAACTGTGATGTGGGGACTGATGAGGTGCAGATACAGATGAGCCACACTTACCGTGTCCCAAACGGCACTGCTTCAGACTGACTGTGTAGCCATAACAACCAAGGGAACTAGGGAAATGTTTCTTATTATTATTGGTAAGAGTTCAGATACCAATCACATATAATTATTAAATGATGTTTTGTCATACTCATTCAGAGAGACGTGTTTCAAAAGGTTTTTATTAAAATACCTGCAGTCTGTATAAGATGTTAGAAAATTAATCCCAAATCCAGTAACAGCTTCCGCCCCATTGCGTCATTTTGGCCTTGGGAGACACAAAAGGTGCTTGAGTGTCACCAAGGAAAGCAGTGAGCTGAATGTGAGACTGAGGACAGATTTCACAGCCTTGATAGTGTTTCCATTAGGTAGCAGTACTGATTGTTATTTTACCGAAACACAATGTTTTTATATGTCTATAAATGAAAAAACAAACAGTCATTATGTTTATCTTTGTCCTCAGCTTCTCTTGTGCCTTTTTGTAGCAGAACTTTGAACATCCTCATGCAAAAGCATCACATCCAGCTGACTTAGATGTAGATATATTTGGGATGGATGAGGTCTCGTGACCTAAGCCCTATGTGGATCTCCTGTCTTATCTGAAATTTCCCCATATCCACACCTTTCTTTACAAGGGAGAGATCACAGCTCTTCCACAGCCACATTATCAGCAAAATGTTCATTTTTGAAAGATAATTTGGCATAATTGCAAACTGATTCCAACTCAAGATTGCCAGAATGGCAATTGCTGTAGCACTTCTCATACACACAAAAAATCTAACAATTTCATCAGTGTTACTTATGGGACATATTTACATTGATCAGTGTATGTTCTTCCCATTTCCTTCTTTCAGTCACGTTACTTTTACAGCTGATTGATTGCTCAATTCAGTTAGATAAGAACCCAATTTAAGAACAGATCAGAATCAGGAAGACCTTCTCACCAATCATTTTTCAGGACAGATCATGCCAGAATGGCTTTCCCACCAATCATTTTGAGACAATACCACACCAGGAAGCCTTGCCCACCAATCCCTGTCAGGAACCATCCCTCCATTACTGGCACTGGAGTAAGCAACATGCGAATAAACTTGAAAATACAAGTTCATCATAAGCTGGGTCATGAGTATACGCAAATACTCAACCTTACTCTTACACTCATCATACTTCCCTGTCAAAGAAAGTATGTTGTCTCTACAATATAAACTTTATATATTAATAATTTTTAATAAATTCAATGATCACCCCAAAGGAATGAATACGTAATGAACTTATCAAAAACAAATTTGACTAAGGCTGGCAATCCTGATCTGTTTGAACAGTAAAATCGATGAACAGAAATTTTGTAAAGGAAAAATACTGGGTTTAATTAAAAAATACACATAAAACACTGGGCAAGAAAGAAAGATAAACTAAATTGGCAGATTGCATTTGCAGGGTTCTTGGCTAGCTGAGAGGAATGTCTCTGTCATGGAGATGATTTTATATGTTTTTAAGGGTCAAAAAAAAAAAAGATCTGAAATCTCTTTTGAGCAGAAGCTACAGGCAGTTGTATCATTGCCATGATAGTGCTGCCTGGGTTTAGGATGAGCTCCCGTGAAGCCTGTGCCTTTGTAATGAATCTCACGGGGGTTGGGAGGCTGAGCATTACGTGTGCGGTAGCCTTTGCCTGCATCTCTGACAGACTTCTCCAGTAATGATGTTAGCCTAGTTCAAACCTGACCTGCACAAATTGTACGGTTGTCTCTTTCTCTCCTTCACTCCCTCTCTCCCTCTCTCGCTTTGTCTTCCCGTGCTCCCACTGCCTCCTCCTCGCCTCCGCACGTATAAAACCGCTGTTGCCGCTACTGCTTCTCCGTGACACGAAAGTGGCAGCAGGGCCCTGTGGTGCCCCATGAGATTCACGTGCCCCGTATCCGGAAGCGCCGACCAAAGCACTATGGGAGCCGAAAATAAACGCTGCCCGGACAAGTTAATCTGACAGTTTATCGTTGACATGGAGGGGTGCTCCAAAGCGAGCTAGCACGGTAGAGGCCCTGCGCACGGAGGGTCGGATCGCTTACCATACAGATGGCGTAGAGCTAGGCCAAACAGATCTGCCATGAGAAGAATATTAATCACGCACAAATAAATACATTTATTTACCGCCGACTCGAAGGAAATGCCGGACTGGCTTGGGAAACAGAACGAGAAAGAGACAGGCTGTGCAGATGGTTAAGTGATGGGCCGGCCAGCCTGGGATGTATGATTTAGGCACTGTTTAACGCAATACAAACATTGAGTCTCTTATCAACAAAAAACGGCAATCAAGTGAATGGTGTGTTTGTAATTAAATTAATCTGATAGAGTGTTTTTCAGGGAACTGTGGAACTAGAACCTTAGATGGCTTTTTTATCGAGGCAGGAAATAAATGGGTGTTTTAAGGGATGTTGCTAATAATCTGTCAGAGGTTTGACTTGATTCATGAAAAGCTATTCTTGATTATTTAGAATAAACCCTTCCTGTAGGGAGTTTCAGGGGCTCCTCACTCCATAAGTTTGTATATTTTTTTAAATAACTCTTTTCCTCATGTCACTGGTTTCAGGAAAAAAAAAAAATCCCCTCTGATGGTTGTTTGAAGCTTGTGCTTATGGCAGCCCCATTCAATTGGTTGTTTCATCGGAGCCCTTTTCATAGGTCGGTTAATTGCAGCCCTCCCCATTGATTGTTTCGGTAGAGCCCCCCCCCCTCCCCCATTGGGTGCTTCATTATGGCCCTCCCCATTGATTATTTCATTAGAGCCCTCCTCATTGGTTGTTTCATTAGAGCCCTCCTTATTGATTGTTTCATTAGAGAAAACCACATTCACTTGTTGCTTATTCATCCACCCATTTTATGCACCCACTTGTCCTTTGCAAGGTCTTGAGCCAATCCCAGAAACTACAGGCAGAGAACAACTCAGGATAGGCCACCGACCAGTAATTAACCATAACATGTTTTTGGACTGTGGGGGCGAATCAGAGTACTCCCCCCAACTCCATCCCCCAACAGCATGGGGAAAATATGGAGCAGGGGGGACGTTCAAGTGGTAGTCCAAGATGTGTCAACAGGCAACTTTGCTAACCGCCACAGCACCCAGCATTCGCTTATGACCCAGATCTGAAATGTTGTGTCATTCAGCAGGCAGGGGTAGGCTTAGGTCAGGTCTGCTGCAACACTGCAAAATGGATTCTGTATCTGGTATTACCTCTTCAGCATTGTGCGTCCATTGTCTATAAGCAGAGACATGCATATTTGAAAGACTTCACACCAGGCACTTTATAGGTGTCAAACCCCCCAAAAATGCTTGCTCCATGAGGCCAAGTAGGGAAATTACACAAGACTGTTACCCAGAGTCTGCTAAAGTCTTCACTGCAATTAAAAACATCAAAAATCGAAAGAAACACATGGACACATGGAAACTGTCACCTTGTAACATTTGTCAGATTAGAAAGGAGCAGCGTAAAGGTAAAGGACAAAAAGGAGCTCAGTCTGAATCAAGGCTCGTTACGTCTGGCCAAAGTGTGCTGGCTCTCCAATGTGCTCATTCTGCCCTCCACAGTGATCTCTGCTGCTGGTTCCTTTCATCTGGCCGAAGCTCGGACAGGGCGCACAGCGTGCCGGCCATTGTCCAGAGCGTGCCGGCCATTGTCCGGAGCGTGCCGCCCCGGTAAAAGGTCTCGTTGCCGAGCTTTCGGCAGCTTGTCAGCTCGTGCCCGTGGATGCGGCAGCTGTCCTTTTCTCTCTCGAAAGGTTAAGGTGCTTTAGAGGGCCCGCTAGAACCCACCCCACTGCACCTCCTCCTGCCCTCCCTGAGGGGAGGGGGGGCACAGGGGACTGGAAAAAGTGCTGATGAGGTCACTTATCCCAGAAGTCCATGCAAATATGAACCAATTATTATTTAGGAAAAGAAAAACAATCATCCATCTTTTGTGCTGAAGTGGCTGGATTTCTTTAGCTTTCCCACTTGCTCATGTCACATATGTGATTCTGTTCTCCTGTGCTTTATTCTTTATGAGGGAGCCCCCCCCCAGAGAGATTAGAAGTTACTTCCAAAATGGAAGATTGCTCTGGGGTGGCCTATTATAAACACGAAGAAGGAAGCAGGTAGCACACTGGCTAATGAAATTGACTTGTACTTAAATTGTTGCCAATTTATGTCTC
Source organism: Mormyrus lacerda (assembly GCA_015163995.2). NCBI lineage: Eukaryota > Metazoa > Chordata > Actinopteri > Osteoglossiformes > Mormyridae > Mormyrus > Mormyrus lacerda. The sequence goes on along the minus strand of JAABNX020000017.1, from coordinate 21,034,389 downwards.
AGGAAGAGACGATGCAAAGGCACCCCTGAGCTTTGAACCTAAATAGCTTTTGCAGAATATCTGAAGAAAAATAACAAAGAAAAAACAATCTGCACATCTTCTGATAAAAATACGCACAAAACAGGGACACAGAAAATATCCTTGGCTTGATAATACATATTTAAGTGGAGGGGGGAAAAAATGAAACGGTGAAATGTCATGATACACGAGGGAATGATCATCCTAATGAAGAGCAGCGAGACAGACAGCAGAGCTGAGGAGATTCACCCGAGGCCGCGCACTTGTTTTGCTGATGTAAGCACCAATTAAACAAGGCCTCGGCGTATCATTTCTCAGCTGATGGTCCCTCTTCCGTTTGAAGTAAGAACCTTATTCTAACACTATCGTCATGGAGGAATCAACCAGACTTCATCTAGATGTAGACGGGAGATGGCGGTAACACACGTACTGTAACACAGGAAGTGTGAAACTCTTCTGGAGGTGGATATGTGATTGCTTGAGTGAAGCTATTTTCACAGTGCACGGTCCAGCTTCTGGCTGCACCTAATTGCTTTGGGCCCATTTTGAGATCGGCATCAAAGCTTTATCTAAGCAGGCAGGAGCAAACAGCTACACACTCAAGGTGCTGAATTCTGAAACCAAAGGCAGCCACTTGTGGCTCCAGTATTGGGGCGAGCTATCGAATTTGAATTACTTAAAGAAAAAGCAAAATTGCTTCAGTGAAATATTGAGCTATAGAAGTGGATAAAGATTTAAACGATGGAAGTCAAATTAGATGAAAGTTTGCACTAACCAAGCTAAATGAAATATATCGACCAGGATGAAATAACTTAGCTGCCCCCCGCAGTGGCAGTAATCATGACTCACTTCCTTCAAGGCTACAGTGGACCACCTTGCTGCAGTAGAACTCCCCC
>JAABNX020000017.1:21004468-21015589 GCA_015163995.2 Mormyrus lacerda | reverse complement strand
GTCCTTACGGGGCCTGTTAGACAGTGTGTCCCATGACGAGGAGTCCTTACGGGGCCTGTTAGACAGTGTGTCCCATGACGAGGAGTCCTTACGGGGCCTGTTAGACAGTGTGTCCCATGCCGAGGAGTGCCTGTGCGGTCTTCAGGACAGTGCTCCACATTTCAATCTGCTGTTCATTTACTCTGGGGTAATTCTGGCTGGTGTGTTAAGATGCTGAAATGTGGAGTGCAGAAGGAAGCGGCAGCTAAACGTGTGAGTCTGCAGAACCTTCATGTGGTAAGAAGCAGCTATGAGGTATAGAGGTGTAATTACAGCTGCATTTGGGCTTGACTGATGCTAATCCAATCAATGCTGCCCCCCTTCATTAGCAGACAACCCCCCCACCCCCCCACCCCATATACACAGCCACGTCCCCAAATCCATCACCGTTTGTCATCTATTTTGTGCATGTTTCCCCCCGGCTGAGACATCCCAGGATTTATCCTGCTGATCATCACTTTTAGGGGAATCTCTAATGCATCCCATATATTCTCAATAAAAATTCTGCTGAAGTAGGTGTCTTTGCGATTTATGGCGGGGGGGGGGGAGGTTATATGCAGATCAGGCTAGAAGGTAAATGAGCGGCTTATTGCAAGTAACGGCGGAAATCCTGCAAATTGCATTGACTCATGAGGATCCCGGCGATGCCCACACACATGCATGGATGTCATATTTTGCTGTGATCTTTCTTCCAAGCAGGAGATTATTAGTGCTTTCACCGGGATATCATCGGACAGGATAAATCCTTTGGTGCTCGTCTCAGCACAACCCAAATCAAGTTCCCCGCAGTTTTAGCATTTTGTCAAATAAAGGCATTTAATCCCAAAGACGGGGCGTGCGGAAGGGCCTACATCATCCTGCAACCGCTTTGAGCTGGTGACTCTATCAGATCTGACAGCAGTTGCAGAGGTTCAGCTTGGGGTGATCCTGACTGAAAAGGATGCGAACAGCTGGCTGTAACTCAGAGAGCAAAGATGGAAGGATAAAAGAAAAGAAAAAAAAAAACTAAGTTTATTGCGGTTTTGCTGACAAGACACTTTTTAAATTTCCATGAGCTCCAACGAGATGGCCGCAAAGTCACAGTCTCAAAGTGTTTGTATTAACAATACAGGAATGTGGAAGATCCAGGTATATTCAGTGTTTTCGTAGAAAATGCAGAGATACTGAAATGGCATTTAGGGTATGCCCTTCCCCTGTGCCATGTGCTGCCTGGGATAGGCTCCAGGCTCCCACGCGACTCAGACCAAGATAAGCGCTGAGAATATGCGTGGATGGATGGAATGATGGATGCAAAGAAAATGTACAACACTGATGTATTGTTTACATTAATGTATGTTTTTCAATTTTCTCTGAAAAGGTGGATTCTTTATTACAGTTTTCATTAAAGGCAAAAACAGTAACATTTCCTGCTGATAAATTAATTTTTCCATCTGAGCAGTTAAGGTTGTCCAAAACATGCTTATGCTGTGAACTTTAGCTCTTGGACTGTAATTACAAAGCTTATATTAAATATAAAAGCGAGATTAATTAATAAATAATTAACGGGGCATTAATCTTCATTCCAGGCAATATGAGCCGCAGCCTTAGACTGTATAAGCTGAACCGACATTGATATTATTAACAAGCGTCTGAGCAATTTGTTTCCTTCGATTTGCTTATTTGCATTTAAATGGAAGGAGTGAAATTTTCACAGTAGTCTCCTCGCAGCTCTGAGCAGGGGCCGCCACACCCATTTCGGGCCCTGATTTCGCAGGCCAGAGGGCAAGATGCTGCTTTGAAGGGACCCACTCTTCCTGCCTTTCTGGCATTGCACAGACAGAAAGTCCATGTGTCGACGGCAGCAGACAACTGTGCAGCTAGCTTTAGCGCGGCGTGTTTCGTGGCATAGATAAATTGCTGCTCTACTGAACTACAGCAACCCCTACAAGTGGACAAGTGACGTTCAGCTGCTTTCACCTCTGCTTATTTACAAAGCTGCACAGCTCACGATGTTACAAAGGGCATCTTATTTTCTGTCTGCTATGTAAGCATTACATTGTAAGGATATCAATATATTGCCACAAAATAATGGTCTATTACATTCTCTCTGGGCCAAATATTCAAGAAAATAAATGTTACTAGTTCTGCATTTTTAAACATTTGGTGACACCATTATGATAGAGTACTTGCAGATAAACGATGCCTTTTTACTTTATGTAAAAGAAGTTTTCTGCAGGTCCTTTTGAATTAGTGGACAGCATTGTGTTATTCTGAATCACCTTTTGCTGCAAATGGACATTAATATCCTCATCTTTTATCAGTAGTGCACGCTCTGAGATATTTAGGTGAACAATCTGATAAGTAGCTGAACCTCATTTCGTCATTTTTTTCTCGAGACATCAGCCTAAGTGCACTGGACCCACTAAGCTTATCCAGTTTTATTACTTCTGCCATGCGAGGTTTAGTATCTTCAGGATCAGGCCTGTGACTTAAAATAATACTTAGATGGTCTGTAAATGCTTTCATTAACCTTTAAGCAAAATGTAGCCTTTCCTTTAGTGCAGGCAGCAAACTACAATGATATTGGTAGTATTTGAGACTTTCCACCAATATAAATCACTGATATTTTCATATTATTCTCATAAGAATAGTTGCATAGGCGTCGTCAGACTGACATGGCGGTGTATGACACATGACAGATGAAAACAACTGGGTAATCTCTAGAACCGCCACAACTGTTCCATAACTAGCCTGTTTAGTCTCAGTGGTAGAGGCAGTACTTCCTGTAATATATGACGATTGCTGCATGACTGACTTAGCGTACTAGAAGGTACAGTTAGCATTCACTGCTCTTCCTCTTTCTGCTTTGCAGTGGATTTCACTACAAAGCTGGCTGCTTAGTATTCTGGTTTTCCTGCCATTAAATATCACAATTCCTCCTGAACCCTTCACTCCATATCATCGGTCTTCATTCTGCTTTTTTTTTTTTTTTTTTGCATTTGATCTCGGCCCATGCAGTACAACTTGACCACAATCTCATCTGGGACAATGTTCTGCATTGTCGTCTGAGCAAAAACCAATTTCCCTGCCATTCGTCCTCGAAATCCACAGGGTCTCAGATGTGTTGAAGTGATGCCCATTTGTGTCAAACTCTTTATACACACCGGAATCTATCAGCAAATGTTCTCACAGTCAGCAGGCTAATGTTGTGGTGTGGTTGGGAATAGGTGCTACATTTCATTGTAAATTTTCTGCTATTTACAAGCATGAACCGAGTAACTGTAGCAATGTGGAGCTTTCAGCATGTGTAAATGTGCACTTGCATACAGTACTCACAGAAAGACAGGGAAAGGAGTATCAACTCACAGAGGCTGCTGATCACTCACAGACACGCTATTCGCACACATTTGTCTAGGATCCATTTATTTTTCAGTTTGGCTCATATGCAAATGTATGATTTATCTCAGACTTCTACGTGTAAATCCCATTTCATTATATTGAAAATATATTGGCTCCGTCTGACATTATAACTTCAACGTTATGTGCTGCTGTTTAAATTTATTGTTAACAGAATACAGGACTGAAAATGCAATGATCTTTAAAATGCATCAGTCTCTCTCTCCCTCACCAAGGCTGAAAATTCATTATGGTGTATTCAACTTATAAGACTTCTAAGAAAACTTACACACTTCATTTACATAGCATATTGATTTTGTCACTGTTTTTAATACTGCATTCTTATTATTATTATTCTTCTTATTATTATTATTATTATTAATAATAATAATAATAATACCATTTATGGTGCTGCAGATGGAACACAAATGCTCACACCTGCTGGCATCTTGACAGATTTTCCAGTACAGTGAGGTCATATTCCAGCCACCCGTCCCAAATAAAAATGACCTAATTGACATTCAGTTGTATTTATAAATGCAAACCGATCCCACACTCTTCAGGTAATGTGATGTGGTATCTGAGTCCGATCAGATGGCTGGTTTACACTGTGAGCTAAATATATCCAGCCCAGAGCCACAAATGCTGTGGTCTTGTGGGGCTGCACTGCACTAGGATTAAGGCAGCGTGTCCTCCTCTCATGGGCCTCTGTTCGTGGTCTTGTGGGGCTGCACTGCACTAGGATTAAGGCAGCGTGTCCTCCTCTTATGGGCCTCTGTTTGCTCCCAGCTGCTTTCCGCGACGTGGCCCAGGCCCGGCGTGGCGTTGCATTGGAGCACCGACTGCTCACTGGGTAGCTCCGCCTCCCACTGCCAGCCCTCGTACTCGGTGCCAGCACTGGTGCCGTGGCCCCAAACTCAGCCTCATACTGACTGACAGCAGTAAATGAGTGCAGCGAGGGTCAGAACCCCGTGCAGCATTATGGCTAAATATAATTCCATTCAGTTTCACAGAAGTCTAGAAAAAAATGCTGTTTAGACAAATTCTGGCCGATACAACATAACTGGCAGGAGTGTGAAAGCGTCTGGCGCTTCAGGGCTTTTTTGCAGTATTACAGCAGGCATTGCCCTGGGGAGAGACGCGGGATGTGATTACAAATGGTTGTTTCAGAAGGCCCAAATGCCCGTTTCTGAAGAATGGATGGTGCTGCTGGTGCCTCGCATACGCCACTTATTGTTTGCAGACCTCTTCCATACATGCAGCCATCCTCTTTGTTTCATACGAAGCACCTCTGATTTAACCAATATACTGACCAGCTAACACTCGATCAGCTGATTCAGGCAGCCTGGGATGAAACAGAATAAACTCAGGATCCGTTCGAGCACCTAAACCACAGTGACTCGGGCTTATATAAGATCTGCAGTATCTGAGCAGCAAGTAGGTTGTACTAAGTGCTATCCCAGTAATCTAAAAAGAGCAGTGATTGCAAATGGATGCTGCAGGCGACACTGAAAAGGACCGCCATTGCCCTTCTGAAACATATTATCACATTGGCTGAGTCGGATGCCTTTACTTTTTTATGCATGTGCTTTTATCTTTGGCTATGAAAAAGGGAGACGTGGACAAAGAGAATACATTGAGATGGCGGGATACAAAATAACTACTAAAGAAATAGTGAGCAGCCATCAGTCAGAGGAAAGAGCTTTATAATGGTAACATCATAAAGGCGCTTTGTCAATAAAGGGGCAAAATTGCTTAAATACTTAAAACACATATTGCACTGCAAAAATTTGTCATTCAGTAAAGACGTTGTGCGTGTTATCTCCCAGAATAAACGATTGTGCTATAATTTCCATCACCCATTAAGTGAGAGGCTTTTTCACAAAGTGAATATCTTTAGAATGAAATAAATGGTATCCTTAGCTAGCAGACCAACCACTCTGTCAATATGTAGAGCTTTAGCAAAGTGTGCTCTGCTGTGTCTCTTCACAATAAATGCCCATTATCGTCATACACAACAGTGTTAGTGCAAACTGTGGTAATGAAATTGTTTATCCATTTCCATTACTATAAGATGTTGGAAAATGCTAATTATCAGCCAAACATATATACATATATATTTTAGAAAATGACCTGATCTTAATGCCTTGAGGGTTTACTTGGTGACAAAAGGGGAAAAAATACCATAGCGATAAATGACCCACAAGGCATGGATTAATCACAGCTGAAGGAGAGGCTGACATCGGGACAGTGGATTAATAGTAGTACACTGCAGATGCTGTGCTTTTCCACTGTGCAAGAGGAAAGGGCACAGAAGAACAGCACAGTCACAGGTTAAACTATTGCGACGGGTCTAAGAGAGCAAGCACTCCACAAGACTGACCTCACTGTTTTACATTGATTTTATTTTTCTTTTTTTCAATGCTGCTTTCTCTCGCTCTTCTGTTTTTGGACAGATGCAGCACGATCAGTTTGCGCTGATTCCCTGTGACCTCGTTAATAATGCACAGTGCTTACAAGCCTTCCAGTGCTGTTGTTATTAGCTGGCCTGTCAGGATCGTCCGCTACGGCCTTCTAATGAATTGCTATGGCACGGGCAGCCAGAAATCAGCTCAGCATTGGTACCCCAGAAACACCCTTAGCCCGTCTGTCTGTCTGTCTGTCAAGGCAAGGCTGATCGCTCTGAATAAGAAATTCTTTCTTTCATTTTTGGGTATAGCTGTTTTTCAGCTTTTATATGAGAAGACTGGAATTCTTGGTGTTCTAATGTTGATTTAGGCTGTGTTTGAAATGTCCACCTGTCCACTATATAATCCAGTATATTAAAGTGAATGTACCATTTTGTAGTCCTGTTTGAATTCTGACCTGTAAATTTTATCAAGTATATCACGCACCACAAAATCGTCACATGGCACACCGAAATGATCAGCTGAGACCATTATGTACTGTGGCCCGTCAAGTAGGTGTCATATTTGAAAAACTTGTCTCAGTCTTAACTGTACCCATTAAACTGCTGCTTTAATAACAAATGAATCTGATGGCTTTGCATGGGTAACGTTAATTCACAATTAATACAGTATATTGATTATTATTATAAAATGGCATAGTTGTAGTTGTAGTCCCCATCGTGCAATTACAGTCAAGTATGTTATAAATTTTCACATTCACAGATTTGTGTTTTAAAGTTTTATTTATTTCTATCTCAACGTTGTGAAGAATTAGCAATAGCTTGCCTGCATGGATGTCGCTGCCCTCTCTGTAGCTGTGCTAACGCATCACATGCGCGTGGCCCTCGGTTCCCTGTGCCGTATTTCTTTTCTTCTCAAGTATCACTGTCTCCAGTCTCACAGGAGTCGCTTGTTGCCTCTATCATTAGAACGAAATAAAATTAAATATCTTTGCATGGGATTTTAGGAACTATGGCACCTTGGATCGAAAACCGGTTAACTGACAGGAAGCTGCGAGTAGTTAGAGAGGCACAATGTCACAGTGGGCCTGCATTCATAGTGGGGTATTGAAGGGTTCAATTTTAGGACCACTATTGTTCCTAATTTACATAAATGATATAGACACCAATATATACTGTAAACTGGTTAAATTTGCAGATGACACCAAGGTGGGTGGTGTAGCAGATACTGATCTAGCAGCAGAGAGGCTACAACGGGATCTGGATTTAATTAGGGTCTGGACTGATACTTGGCAGATGAAAATTCACAGAGATAAATGTAAGGTAATCCATGCAGGGAGCAGAAATATAAAGTAGAGATATTTTATGGGTTCCACTGAAATAAAGATAGCTGATTACGAGAAAGTTCTGTGTGTATGTTGATGCTTCCATGTTCCACTCTCGCCAGTGTGGGGAAGCAATAAAAAAGGCCTATAGAATGTTGGGTTATATTTCTAGGTGTGTGGAGTTTGAGTCAAGGAAGGTGATGCTACATTTATATAATTCCTTGGTAAGACCCCACCTAGAATATTGTGTGCAGGTTTGGTCACCTTAAGAAGGACATTGTTGCCTTAGAAAAGGTGCAACGGACGGCTACAAAAATGATTCCTGGTCTTAGAGGAATGTCATTTGAGGAGAGGTTAGCTGAGCTGAATTTGTTTAGCCTTGAACAAAGGAGACTAAGGGGGGACATGATCCAGGTATATAAGACTCTAACAGGTCTAGATGCTGTTCAACTAACACTCGAGTGTTCTTATGCTCTTACTTGAAGTATCAAAAAATAGCAAAGTTAGTGTTGTTTATAGAAAAGATATCACAATTACCAGGGGGCTACGAAACCAAGCAAATATCAAGGTGACAATAAACCAAGAGCAGGGAAGGACTCAGGCATGCACGTGGACTAAACTTCAGTGACAGGACTAGGGAGCACAGGACTGGGAATCATTCCTACAGGGGACTGATGAGGGAGCAGACGAGGGGCAGCTGGAGTGATCCTCACGGAGGCTGAAACAAGAGGTAAGAGAAAGAAGGAAGAGGTGAGGGAGAGCATGTGAGGGCAGGAATGCAGGGAATGACAGCAACAGGGGCATGACTAGGACGTGCTCTAGCTTTCCTGCATGGATGTCGCTGCCCTCTCGATAGCTGTGCTAACGCAGCACATGCGTGTGGCCCTTGGTTCTCTGTGCCATATTTATTTTTCTCTCAAACGTCACTGTCTCCAGTCTCACAGGAGCAGCTTGTTGCCTCTATAATTAGAACCAAATAAAATCAAACATCTTTGCATGTCTTTCTCTTTTTGTGCTCTCCATCTCCTTGACAACAGCACATGTTTCTTGCTGACTTGCCTGCTCGTTCTGCCAAACGTCACCCCCCCACCCTCCTAAGATAATCTAGTTACATCTCTTTATCCTGTTGCTCCAGAAAGTGAACCGTACACCCCCCTGTATGCCTGCACTCTCACTCGATATATATCTCACGCACCTCTCACTTTGCCCATTGTGTTATGCCAATAATTATTCTTTAGCTTTTCCAAGTTACATTACAACAATTGATTAATAGGCTGCCCGGAACATATCTAATTTCCCTTATCTGAAGGTTACTTTTAATTAAGAATAAGGTTCTTTGTTTAATTAAAATAGTTCTTAAAAGTTTTTTTTTCCCCCACACAACCTTGGCAGTGTTTATGTATTTAATTAAGAAATATGTCATAAAGAGCATTTTGATGCAGGGAACCAGCAGTAAGGAAACACACATACATCGGCGTTTTACACCAGCTAGAGCAGGGGCCCCTAGCGGAGGCTCTCGGGGGCTTGAATGATCATGTTTTAATTAGCATCAGACAGACAGTCCAGCCCCCAGCTTGGATGGGCTCCTGAACCTCTCAGCTATTCCACTGTAGGAGTTATGAGCCAAGAGTGAAAATGAGCACAGGGTTGAAACTTTTCATATTAAGTGTGTGTGTGTGTGTGTATGTGTGTGTGCTTGTATTTACTACAGTGTGGGGACCAAATCTCCTGTTAACAAATGTCCCCACAATGTGGTTAAATTTTTTAGCTTGTGGGGGTGTATATCAGCTCCCCACAATATCAATATCAATCTCAATTTTAAAAGAATTCTGTGACTACAATCAAAAACACTAAAAATGCCAAAAGACTTGTATTTTGTTTGGTTAATTATGGTTATGGTTAGGGCTGGGTAGGGGTTAAGGTTGTCATAGTTAGCATCCAAACAAAAATATGATTACAGGTCTGTCTGTGTATGCATGTGTGTGTTGGTGTGCATGTGTGTGCATGCATTTGTTTAGTGTATGTGTGTCACAGCATAAAAATACCCAGAGATAAGACGAAAAGCATAAAGATACGGCAGCTTTATAAAGAGATCCTACAGAATGATTGACAGATCAGACATGCAGACTCCCTGCCTGTATTACACACAGGAGTAGCAGTACAGTAGCAGAAGGGCTTTGATAATAGTGTGGAAATCTCACACAATGGCATGGAGTATGGAGACACATACCGCAAACAGTATTTCTCCTTTTCTGTCCACACACATGCTACAGTGGAGAGGTTAACCTTTCCAGCAAGCAGCAGCAGTGACCTGTAATCTCATCCAATCCCACTGGATATGGTGAAACGCCACCACAAATTAACGATTGGCTCACGGATCACTGACCCCACCACACAATCCCCCTCCCCACATAACTTCCCTGGAATTGGTTTTGCCTTGTCCTTTACATCCGTGAATAAACACACCATCGTGCAAAATCAGAAACCCTGGATTATACACAGAATTGAGTGTAGGGTTTGGTTAAGAGGCTCACCTCTCATGCTGCACTGCCTAGGAACACCATTTACATCCTGACATTTCTGTGAGATACATATTCAACCTTACCTCCATTTTCATGACTCAACATACTACAGTATACAACTATAATATCACTGCCAGGCAAGGGATAGTAGTCCAAAACAGGGGACACATACACACTGGTCAAGGTAGGGGACAGCAGTCCATCACAGGCGACACATGCACATTGGACAAGGGAGGGGACAGCAATCCGTCTCAGGGGATACGCAGAGGACAACAGTCCAACACAAGGGACTCAAACATTGGGAAAGGTAGGGTAGGACAGTCCATGACAGGGTACACTTGGAAATTTATATTCATCAGGTAACACAGCCCTGCCTTTTTGAGGAGAAACTTGCACGGACATTGAGAAACGTGCAAGCTCCAGAAGCCAAGAGGGCAGGATTCACATCCCAATCAGGGTGGTGTGCCACCTACTGTGTGAATATGCTGCTCATATAGGATTATTAAAATGTTAACATGAGATGTATAAAGAAGATGTTCACTCACAGCACCAGTGGACTTCTTGGGTATTGAAAGGATCATGTGCTCAGTTTCTATACGGGTTCAACTCCAGGTGCCTCTCCCACCCTAATTACACTTCTCCTGCCAACTAAAAAGCAGTCAGGCCCTAAGATCCCAGCACTGCATCAAGCCTTTCTGAAGATCTTGCTTGTCTACTGACCAGCCATTGGATGGTTGAATTTTTTCAGCTTTAATGGGGTTGCTTGAGGCATTTGGTCATACATTATACCCCCAATGACAGGAATTGAGGACAAGAAAGAGAGTTATAAAGCAGAGAGAATTGGAAACAGGTTAGATCCAAGCACTGGTGAGCGAACAGGACATTATAACAAAGATATACAAATGAGACAAGGAGAGATGAAGACCTTAAATCTATCTTTCCTTTATCTCACCCTGAGTACAGGAATTAAAACATGTTCCAACCAAGTGACCACAGACCTGCCTTCTGGTAATATTTTATTCTCTTGACCAGTGCGGCAAATGTCTGCTCCATCTGGTTTGTTGATAGCCAACCCTCACATTATTTGGGCTTTATCTTACCTCACACCTTCATGTCATCATCATGAGAGTGCCTTTGAGCAGGAAGAGCTGAGGCTGAGGCAGCCTTTTCCAAATCTCAACATAGCTGGTCCATAATGAGAACTATTACTATACTTCACATACATATTTAAAGTCACTTCCATTGACTGTAATACCCTGTAGTACACAGAATTACATTCATATTTATTCAGTCCAGCTTATAGACTATATTTTCTCATTATGCAGGGATCAAAGCGGGAAAAAGATCTTTCCCTGAGTGGGAAGATTGATTACAGTGTTGATTCCACCCTGTAATCACGACTGCTTGCACCATCAGCACTTTTCCTTTTCTCAGGGGTGGGGGGGGGGGGAAG
>JAABNX020000017.1:20971326-20991319 GCA_015163995.2 Mormyrus lacerda | reverse complement strand
TGTGCCGGCCTTTCCCTTCCCCTCCAGGACAGAATGCCTGGGGTAGGAACCCCCTGTGTATGTTCCCTTCTGGCTTCCCGACTCTTGCGTTCCGTCCCTGACCACGACTCTTGCCCTATGAATAGGTTTCCTGTTCACTCTGATTTTGGGTCCCCTACCCCGAAAGTATCTCATTACAATGACTCAATCAAGATATTCCAAACTGAGCCTCTGGATAAGAAAAGCAATGTTGGTGAAGGGAGCAAGCGACCAGGTCAACACTAAAATGCTTTCAGAAGGCCGCTAAGCTCCTCCATCATTACACACGTTTTGGGTTTGCCAAGGTTACAGACCCTGAGACCCCTTGGAAGTCTCTGTTGTGGTTTAAAGTTGAACTTTAACCTTAATGGGAAATGCTGTGCTTGAGCAAAAGGAAAATACAGTAGAAACTCTTTGTCCACGGGTGACACGTGGCATCACTTACCGCGGATAGCCGAAACAACAGATAATAGCGAACCATCTGTGGACTTTGTAAATTCCGTGACATTCGTGTACATGCACATAATAAAGTTTAGTTGATAAATTACACCCAGTAAGACATTACCAGCATTAAATACTGTACAGTAACAATAAAGTGCATTGAACAGTATTATAAACACAGTACTTGAAATCTGTCTTGAATAAATGAAAGGGCTTCTGACATTTTATCCTAAGATGATAGAGCAATGAAAAAAAAGAAACATGCCTTTTAATGCATTTTTATAACAGACATTGTGATAATGTGGCAATAAAAGCAATCAGCAAGACCTCTAGAGGCTGACTGGATGAGAGTTCTGTGGTTAAGGATGGATATGGGGCCAAGGTATACTAGGGGGGTATTTTTCGTACGTGGATTACTCATTTAGACGGATGTAATTGTTGACAATTTGGCATGATCCTGGAACTGTCGGTTTTTTGAAAGTCTTGCTGATGTGTTGTCATGGCAGCACATCCAAATCTTCAAACCTGCTCGGAGCAGGTTCGTTCCGTGTAAACAAGGATTAGCTCATACACGTAATCAGTGTCGGTGCGTTGAAATCCAATCAGTCATGGCCTCGCCATTCATGGATGAGTGACCAGTTGATATCGGTGTGTAAATTATAAGAAGAGAATTTCATACAGAGAGGATTTTGCACGATTGGCAAGATTCTTTATCGCTCCCGGAAGAAATTCTTTTTGAAAGATGCCACTGTAGCCAAGGGGGAATATTGTACCTCAAAGATTTATTGGCACCTTATATTCAAAGTCAAACCAGGCGAAGTATATATACACAAATTTAAGTGTGTGTCTGTGTGTGTGTATATGTCACGTCGGGAAACAAAGGACAACGGAGATCCAGTAATGCGGGGTACACGAATTTTACTGAGATCGCAGATAGGTAAGTGCAATCAGTTAACAGGATAGTCCGGACGTGGAGGGGCTGTTCCACAGCCCGATCGTGGGCTCCGAGCGAGAACTCCCCAAAGGGAGATCGTGGCGTAGGCACCAAGGGGGCAGGCGGGATGCGTCGTCGTTGTCCGAGAGCGAGGGTAGCCAGGGAGGTGTGTCCAACACTGAAGCACAGGACCAGGACACACAAGGAAGGGGGAACGCAGGACGCTGGGATCAGCAGGGCAGGAGGGTTAGGAACAGGAGCTGGGCTGAGGAAGGAAGGGAAGAGGGTGAGGATCGCACAGGGAGGTGACAGGCAAGGCAAGGATTCGGGCGCAGACAGGAGACGGGAAAACTGCTCAGTATGGCGTCTGGACATCGGCTCAATACTTCGCACTGACTGCCAGGTTGGTACGGCTTATCTAGCATGCTCGTCACTCGTTGACGAGCTGCACCCGCTCGACCCCGCCCCCATGGGTGTGACAGTATATATGTATATGATGTTTTTATGTCAATAATTCTTTAAGAGTTATATACCAATATTTACCAGTTTGAAGTATATTCTTGTACTTCACTTTAATCTGTTGCCATGTTCTCATTGTGCTTATGTTTGATCTGGAATTATGAAATACAGTAAAATCCCATTATAGTGGAGTCGCATATAACGGAATTTCACTTATAATGGACAAACAATTTGGTCCCCAGGGCTGCTTTTAGCTGTAGTTTTGTTCGAGTATAACAGGCATGCAAGCTCCGTCTACAAGGCGCGTGTCATGACGGTGATATCCAGTGCAGATACGTAGTCAGGATTATTAATAGCCACGCATCTGGTCAGTTAAAGTTGGATTTCTACATGTACAATATAATAATCTATACCACAAGTGTGTCTGCTGGGGTGTGGCATGAGTAAATGGTGTCCTGTAGTTGTATTCTGGCCATACAGCAACTCTGAATATAACAGATTTTGGATATAATGAACTGTTTTACCAGGACCATGGTAATGACATCCATTATAACTGGATTTTACTGTATTAAATAATAATTAATCTCACACATAGGAAATGAAATGCTGCATTCAGTAAGTACAATGAACACTACTTTGTCTGCCACTTTTTGCCAGCCGTCTTTTCTGGTTTGGGCTTTTGCCGTGTGACTCCTTGTGCATATTAGTTCTTGAAATTCTTCATATCCTTCAATTACGAGGTCCTGCTCCGCTTGTGTGAAAATGTGCGCCCTTTCTTTCGTCATTTTGTATCAGCCTATCAAAGACTTGCTGATCAAGTTTTCTAGACTTGATATACACATGAGCATTTCAAGCAGCGTGGGCGCGCACAATTATCTCGAATGAATGGATCCAGCTAGACTAATCTACTACACAGCTGCGTTTGAAAAACTGACTTATCCTGGATGAGTTTCACCAGCATTGACTCATCCAAGATGAGGCATCTGATCTAGGATGATTTAAGCGACGTATGGAAAATACCCCCTAGGTATGACTGGGCTGGTGAATTTCACCATGTTACACAGCCTCTACTTGCTTGGCATGCTTTTTGAAACTTATGGGCCATTTGTTTCCGGAATTTCCTTTATTTGGCCAGTGAACACCCTATTACCCAGTCCTTTCAAGATGGTGCTGGCAGAATCTTGCTGTCAGGTTGTGTTTCTAGAAACAGGCCTTGGAAACTGGTGTCTCTTGAAGAAAAAACTGAAATGAAATACTGGAGCAGAAATTCAGTCAAAAAATGCATTCAGGGTAGATTCATGTTCCAGTAGGGAACTGAACCAAAACAAAGAAAAGAAATTACTGGTAAACAAGAAGAGCGGTATTCCTTAAAAGCCCAATCACGGAGCAAACATAAATCCCAATGAATACTGTATATATAGCTTGACCTGGAAATTGCTGTCTACCACTGTTCTCTATCTGACTTGGCAGAGAAGGAGTAAATTTACATAGAGGGATATTCAAAGCTCCTGCAGACTTGTCCACATATCTGGACTTCACTCCTATTTTCAGCATCTGCCTTTTTGTGCTACAGTAGCACATCTGCTAGTTTGTACAACACAGGATAACCTTCATTCACATCTTGCATCAATGAGATTCAGCTGCCCAACACCCTGGTTGTAATTTTGCCCTTCTCAGACCACTCTCAGTAGGTACCCACCATGGCTGACCAGGAGCACCTAACAAGCCTTGCTGTTTCGGACCCAGTCATCTGGCCATAAGTATTTGACCCATATCAAAGTCATTTCTTATTCCTTGCCCATTACAGTATTTTCCGCATTTGACACGTTGACTATGAGAATCGAATGCTAGCTTACTGTCTAATATAACCCAGTCTTCAACATGCACCATTACTCCCTTCATATGGGGATAGTCATAGTGTTTTGGCTCATCAGTGCATATTAAGTTACGTAAACCTTAGACATTGAAACAGCTGGATAGTGTTGGGTTGAGTATCCTGCTTAAACTCAGCAGTGTGAATGCAGAGATTTCAGGCTACACAGTAAAACCCCTGCAAGGAGATTCATGGCAGCATATAGACATGGCTTGGCTTTATGACCCAAAGGAAACTCTTTTCCAATAATATTGTAATTATAAAAAAATAAAAATAAAAATGAAAAATTCTTTAAAAAAAAATGCAGCTAATCTCATCTGCCCCTGCCTCTGTGACCACAGCTGTCTTCTTCTGACATATGAGTACTGCTGTTCTGTTGGAGGGGAACTGACACAAGGTAATGAGTCATGTGTCTGGGGACATTTTCGCCGGAGTCTCCAGACCTGACTCCATCATGTGAGTAAAATGAACTGCTCATAATCATCCCATGTAGTCACTGAGTCATTGACAAGCCAAACTCAACATCAAGCAGTTTATTTCTTCTTTGTGTCATAAAGCGGCGCTTTGCACTCTGTGACTAATGCTCCCCGTACTCTCGCCTATTTGATGTTCACTTTACTAAGCACACAGCACGCCCTGTACTGATGTGAGTGCGCTGGCTGTGAGCACACCACCCTGCCTGAATCAGCCATCTGAATTATCATTCTAATTTAAAGGACACATTAATTTGGCATTCTCATCCACCAGCAGGTTTATGGCCTCATTTTGCCACAGTACAAGTACTTCATGTAAGAATGTTTCTGCATAATGACCTTGATGATTGTGAACCTTAACTGAGAAACAAAATCTATCAGCCTGACAGCCCCAAACCTAACCCCTTTCTTTCTGCAACAAGTGAAGTAGTATCAATGGTATTTAATTGGATTAACCAAGTAGTGGTTGTACAAGTCAAATGGTAAGTTTACCAGTGACATCCAATGGTAGGTGACTGTTGATTCCTTACAATTACTTCTTTTTCTCACCCTCAGAATGTGAAACAAGGCACACTTCCACCATAATGAGCTGCTCTCTGGAAGTAAAATCCCCATCTAAATAGAACACTGTGTTCCATTTGCATTCACAAAGTGGTGTGGGAGTCTGAGAAAACAGGATTTTCTCTTCTGTAACATTTAGCACCGTGCATCAGGAGCACCTTATGTAGTGGGACTATATGTTCTGAATGATTAATACAACATATACTGACTGGGGGAAATGCGGAGCTCTGGCTGTTAATGATCAGAGATAGATTTAGCTGGACCATTTTGCAATGAACATTCTCTTAGCTCTTTTATTTTGTATGCTTCAAAGTGTTTAGATTGGAACAACATGTGAGGTTAAAAAAACCATGGACACTTCACACATAATCCCAATACATTGTAGAGACCTAAACAGAGGGGTAAACTATGTTTTGAGCCTTATTAAACACACTGTAAACTGACATATGACATGAGTCATTATAAGAATGATAATCAATCATACGAAAATTGGTAAAAGTGTCACTGATCATTTTAAAAATTGAGTCAATTGAATGTCCACTGCAATGTGAGGCTCAGAGAAAAGTCGCCTTATTATTTATTGTCTACTATTACCAAATATTGTGCACATTGTGAATCATCCATCTCTCAATATATTCCAGTATTCCTAATTTGACAGTATCTTATGACAATGGAGCTATTTGAGCAAAGAAGTCAGTCCTGCTGAGACGTCAGAGCAGGCTGCCTCTGACTGCTGCCACTGAAGGCTGTTATTTGCGGTCTGTAAACCTTCCAGGTGTCTTTACATGCTCTCATGTCACGCTTCCTCGTGGAATTCCTCCCTACTAATCTGTACAGCCTCTGTTGTCGTTAACCTGTTTAAGAATGGTGAAGATGAAAGAAGCCACAGTCTTCCCACCCAAAGCCATTTTAGCTGCCTTCTAAGTTTCTATGCTTTAGTATACATTGATTTCTGTTCCTTTCAAAACAGTTAACCTTAATGGCCAAGAGTGATCGTGTATCAGCAAGCATCTCCGGATTGGTTACTTGTATCAATAATCATGCCCTGATTGGTCACTTGTATCAATAATCATGGCCTGGTAGGTCTCATCTATCAATGAGCATCTCCTGGTTGGAAATTTCCATAGTAGATGAAGAACGGCACATGGACAGGACGTGTGAGCAATTCCGTCATTTGGTTGTTCATTCCGTCTGCTTTGCTGCCTGATTTACAAGAAACACCTGTGAAAAGAAGTAATACATACAAATTTACTGTAAACAGATGCTTCAGGCACTGCATTCTGTGCCCTAGAATTTTTACACCATTGTCAGATCGCTTTATCGCCATACGCTTCATCATATCCACTCTTTTGGCAAACGTAAGTGTCATTTTGCTCACCAGAGGAAAACAATTCAATAGAATCTTTATATCTAGTACAAAAAAATGTGTCAGTGAAGAAACAAAAATTGGGTCCATTATATTATTAGGGCCAAAAAGGTACTGTTACATACATATGAGTATGTATATGTATGTATGTTAGTCCCAAAACATATCTAATTAGGTGTGGCTGTAGCATTCAAGTACCGTAAAGCACTGCTTAGGAGACTGAAAGCAAAACTCTGCTGAAACAATATGTGCTACGAAATATATGACAAAGTCATGGGAAATTGTCAGAAATCAAAGACAAGTAGAAATAAAATGGATAATTATTCAAATAAAAAAGGGAAATAAAATTTTAAACTGCAGATTATGCAGAAAATTCTTGAGAATATTTACTTCAGGGGGAGTTTTTTCTTACTGCTAAAGTCTGAATAACAAACATCAAAAACAACGAACATCAATAACAACAAACATCATTTCATCCAGCGCAGTTTATTTAGTTTTACACTTTTACTTTTTTACCATTACCCAGCATAGAGTAAACATTTGGAAGTAAACCCTGAATGTATTACAGGAGGTCCAATCACATGATGGGGACAATTTATACTCTGAGAGGAGACCCAAAGAAATATGCAAGGTCTACAATAGAGAGGATGAGAATTAAGCCTATGACCCTGGATGTGTGTACAGGTATTTTATACTAATTATATTTTCTTCTTCAAAGCAAGGATGGACTGTATTTAAAAAATAACTGCAGATCCTGTCTGACAAGTCAGTGAGCATAACCACATACAGTACACAAGGTCGTTGGCCAGGAAATGTAGAGATCATTTAGAGATAATTGATTTAAGAGGCGGTAAGAAGATTAATATACATACTTACCCAACAAGCAAAAAACACGTGCCTGCACCAGGCTTTAAAAAATAAAATTGTTAAATGGAAAATATGTTTATTACATTAATCCTCTTAGTTCAGGTTTGGGTCTTCCAGCAAATTAAGTTTGGTGGATTTTGCAGGATATTAGAAGTTCAGGTCCGACAGTACACATATTAGCGGGAATGTAAACGGTATTGTTTTGCTAAGATTTTGCAGAGGGAGTGACGGAAATGGAAATGTAGAAGGAGTAATGAGAGATGACTGTGACTGGCTTTAAGTGGAAACTTATGTGTTTCGTAACCCTTCTGTTTGTACATACTGTTTGGTCAGGAAACACATCCTTTAATATCAATGAAAAAAGAAGCAGCACCTACGTCTCAGGGCCCTAGTCACTGCACTCGTAGTGTTCAATAGAATTATTGATGGGATTAAATTTCTGAAACACGGACCGTCTTGGTTTTAAATGTCTTTAAATATTAATAATGGCTTTCATTGTATTTATTTGTTGTAATTTGCACACTCTTCATACTACATTTATACTACAGTAATTCCCCTATGTTTGTGGGTGATGCGTTCCAAGACCTACTGCAGATAGCAAAACTGTGGACAATAACAAACAATCTTTGGACACCAAAGACATAACGGGATTTTTTTGTATTCGATATTTTGTGTACTGTATCTCAAGTTTATTTGATAAAATATTACCAGCGTTAAAATCGGGCATAGGTACCTTGCACATAACTACACAATACTGTACTCTCTCTTTAGCAATTAAGAATGATCAAATTTAAAGGAATGGCGGGGCAATGAAAATCCTGCTTTTTATTCTCCTCAAAGGATGAAGGAAAAATAAAAAACAGGCTACAGTTACACACTTTACATGAAATATATTGTGTCATGCACCCGTATATAACCCGCAATGAGAAAATTTTATTTGTTGAAAAATCCCTTGGCCTGTTGTGGTTCCTCACCAGCTGTACAACAGCCTGTACCTGCTTCTCTCGTGGTTTGAAACCTTTCTAAATTTTATTCAGGCCAGGGTAAACTGTACCTTGGATACAAGGGTAACCTAAACTCTACGATATTTTGTAGGCCTGTCACTAAGAATTATTTTTATATTAATTAATCAATGAGCTATTTTACAGATTGATCGATTGATCTAAACAATTAATTTTCCTTCAGAAATCCAAGGGCACTACATGAGATTTCCTTTTATATCTTACTTGAAGTCATTACAAAAATGGGAATCACCCCACTAAACTGCCTCCAAAAGCTGGGGTATATTATCTGTTGCCCCAGGCATGTCCTTTCCACATTGTTTCTTTGTTGCCTGACTCTCTTTAACGCGACATTAAAATGCATAAGGAATTGAATGATTAAATTGAATTGCCTTCGCAGGAATGACTTCGGTTAGTGTGCTTAGATGATCCGGTTCATGGGAAATGCTCGCGTGTTGTGGGATCTCACCCTTTCTTAGTGGTGGCTAACCCCCCCCCCCCCCCCATCACCATCCCACCAATGAGTGCTGGGAGTAATACTGGCTGTTTTCTGTCTCCTTGATGTTTCAGCATACAATAGAGAGATGACATTGGAGCCCCCCCTCCCAAACCCATACTTGATGCACAAACAGCATGGGGGGGTAATTACCACATTGGTTGGCTAGAACTGCGAATAGGAATAACATACCCCTGGCATAAGCAAACAGATGCAGCTCTGTGTGGGGATCGAAATTTACATCATATTTCCTGCTGAGCCAATGCTGTTTAACAGAACATTCAACTTGAACATTCAAAACTTTTCTGAAACAGTGCCAAATTCTCCAGGACACCATCCACTAACTTCCTCAGAGGTTCTTGTCTTCCTTCTATCACAGGCTGTTTCAGTCCTCCATGGCCCATGATTACGCTAAGACACTTTCAGAAATTCATAAGGGCAAATTTTCTGTTCAGATACCCTGAATGAGCTGTTCGATCTTCACAGTGAATATGGCAATCAAAGTCTGCAGTGAGGTTCACTGCATTGGGTGTCAGCAGACAGAGTCACAGTAGCCTTAGCACCAATGACAATGGGAAGCCATATATACTGAACATGCACCTCTTGTTATAAAGAAAAGCCTGACTGATACTATGCATATTATACAGTCTCTGGCTGTGTGGGTTAGGACTGCACCTGTGACCAGTTGTTGGTTCAAATCCCAAGGCTGGCAGAGAAATGTCACGATTGCAACGTGGGCAAGGCCTTTGACCATAAATGTTCCAGGAATACTCTTTGTCCCTGCTAAATAAGAAAAGAATTTCCCCACGGGGATCAATAAAGTTCAATTATTATTAATATTATTATTATTGTTATTATTATTATGAAATATTTATTTTAAGAATAAATTATTTACTGACGACAGTCTAAGAGAAACGAATACTGTTGCCATCGTATCTGCTAGCTGTTGAGGCACTGAAGTCACAGTACAGTGATGTGGGCACTGATGTTCACCAGACAGCCTTGTAACTTGATTCTGGGCACATCCTTGCCATAACATACAGACTCACTCCCCAAAGGCCTGTGAACTGGGAGCAGGAATTTCCGTGCCCGACGTCTGCCAGGCTAGTCTGAACGCGCCAATGCCCCTTTCACTGGCGCCTGACCGGGGCACCAGACGGGAAGCTTGCAGACTACGGAGCATGGCGTGTGGTGAGCGGGTTCGGGTCCCACATGCAGTTCTGGCACGGGCAGGCACCTCTGGGGCCATCCACATTCCACCTGAGTTACTGCATCCCTGCCCAGCAACCCGGTGGGGTGTTGATATGTTTTGCATTTTAAAACTGCTTATCCCAAACATTCACATCTGCTCCCAGTCTGCAGTCACACAAAATAAAATGGAGACTTTTTTTATCCTAATATTAGAAACTATTAATTATGAATAAGATATAATTAAAGCACAACATAATCTAGTCTTTCTGCTACAGTAAATTCCTATATATACTGTAATTATATATTGTATTTTCTTAAAGAAGAATCACAAGAATCTGCAAAAAGCTATATGAAAACATGACCTGTGTGTTATTTTAGACTGAAGTAGGAAAGTAGAAAATTGATGCTTTTGTTTTCCACAATGGTTTGTAACATGCAACCCAAGACTACTGTAAGATTGAAAAACTTCTTAATATCTTGGTTATATTTTAGTCTAGGGAAAAAACTATTTGTAGGTAAAATGTTTGTTTTTCGTCTTTTTCTAAATAAGTATGGGCTGAGTGGACCAGCCCGTCTGGTATTTCTACTGGAAAAAGATGGACTCAAAGTGTTCCGTGAAATATGCAGACATAAAAATGATTTATACTACTGATGCTGCTGAATTAACCATACAAAAATATTATTTTAAGTAATCATAAGACTGCCTAAAAATGTCCTTATTCTTTATTGTTTAAAACCACTTTTTATATTTAAATGCAATCTTATTGTACTCTTTGTACTCTGTAAGGTTAATTTTTATGCAGCTGTGATTATTCAGTTTGCTGCTGACTCAAAATGAGCTATAAAACCTGAATATGTGCTAGAACAATAGTCAGACCAAATACTTATACCCAAATACAGAAGCATTATTTCAAGATATATGCAAAATGGATTAAATCAACCCGATAACTGCATATGAGAACATATATTCTGATGGGCATAAATGTTACAAATTACAAACGCTTACCCAGCAAATGTAACAAAAATAAAATACAAAATACCGATGTGAGGAAGTACAGAGTACTGTAAACCTGGTGATGAAAGGTCATAAATTAACAGAAAGTAAATAAATAAAATGACATATTTTATGACGTTTTTAAAGTTATTTTAAATGCATAAAATACAACCTGTATATATTTTGTTAGAAATTCCATTGAATTACAAATTACATGACCTTAATTCCACAGTACTGTAAATAATCTGACAGCTATCCATAAAGTATTACACTGCTGACTGCAGGAGTAAAAGCAGATTAATGGCCACTGGACAGAGCAAGGGGTCATTCTGTTGCATGTCACCTACTCATTAAGACCTTCTCTACTGCTGTGAATCAATGAAAGCGTCTTAAACCCATGACAAAACTCATTTGTAAAATGTCACATTCCATTGCCAGGGTGCAAAATAGTGAGTAAAGTTACTTGACATTTAAAAACCTCCATGAACCATTTTTGCTAGTTACTGCTAATTAAAACATAGGCAAAGTGACTGTGTGATGCAGAGGCTGGCTGCTGCAGTAGGGACCTGGAAAGGGGCTCACAGGCTGCCAGTCTTAGCCTTGAAGAGCAGCATCTCTGTGCCCAGGAGTCACACGTGGGTGTAGGACTCCCAGGAGCTTCTCACAGAATCGGAGCTGCTCTTCCATCTCTGTGGAGACTTTAAAGTCCAAGTAGGATATAGGGTGAGTACAGAAATGTACAGGTACATTAACCCAACAATTCCCATAAACCGAATCGACACAGAGACACCCGAAACAGTCTGCAGAAAATATGACAATGCCTCTCAATATGTGTGATATGTTGACCACTAATAGCCCTGCTGTTCATCAGCTGACTTTTTATTCAACCTTATTTAAGACTGAATTATGTTAAATTATGCAGTCCTTTTTAATTAAGGTTTGTGGTTTTGTTATGGAAATATTCATGCGTCTTTGTGCTGCTGTCCCAGTGCAGGATGCAGACATATCCATCTATCACGTGGCCTCTTATTCTGATCAGGGTGGCGTGGAGTGTCAGGCAGCACATGACAGGGATAAACCCTGAACAGGATGCCCAACTGTCACAATCTACACACACAATCATACATTCAGGGTAATTATGTGATTATGATATCCCGGTAGCACAGACGCATGTCTGTGCACTGCGAGAGAAGCCTGATGACTCAGAGAGAGCGAGTAGACTCACACAGAGAGCTGAGGTGGGATACAAGGCCCTTGCCCTGAAGGTGTGAGGCAGTGGTGCTGATCACTTGCCATGCAGAGACGACAGATATCAATGCAAATAATACATTCAAGCAAATCTGAATTTATAAACTATTCCAATAGGTTTGCTTGTGATTGAGCACAGGGTCTTTTGACCAGTTCCTAAATGCATGCAGACAAGCACCCCATGATTTGTGGATTATAAGGTTAATGTGAAACATCATCCATTTGCACTGTGAGAGAATGGATCTCCGCTTCTGAAGTGCAGGCCCCTCGCCCTGGGTTTCTGGGCTTGCTGATGACTACACTAGGCGCCTGTTGGATCTGAAATTAAACTTTATTCGCCATTTGTATAAGTGCATAGGAATTCTTTAGTTATCACACATCTAGGCTCTACTGTTTAGCATGCACTGTTCAGCTGTTTAGCATGCAGGCTAGCTGTTTAGCAGGGTTAGCCATTTCTTGGGGCTTAAGGGCCTTGGTGAAGGGCAATTACTTTACAAACCATGGGATTTGAACAAATGACCTTCTGATATCCCACCCACACCCCCCAATTCATGATCATGCCCCATTCAATGCTGTATAGCACTGACCCTTCTCTGTTGCTAGTCAGCACTGACATTTAGAACCAGCCTGGTTAGATTTACTTTTTAACCCTTTCATCATCTCCTGCCTGTGCTGCAAGCCTCCTAGCCATCTCCCTCTGGATGCTGGACTGTAAACAAACAGTTCTAAGACATGAGATACAAGCTAGACAGGAGTTACACCTGTACCCATGCATTCAGGATCACATAATCCAAGGCCATGGGACTTTCACATGCTAAACAGCCAATTATAGGTCACACTAAACTCTCACTTCAAGCCTTTTGCTTGACTACATGAAACTGACTCAGGGTTGGGGGACAGTGAGACAACTCACCAGAGATCTGAAGCTGGATGCTAACACACAACCTTGGCAGCGCAAAGTAGTATCACAAGCCACTGTGCCACTGAAGCAGAGAACGATGAGGATGACAAATCCAGCCTTGTCATCTGCTGACAGTGAGTGTCTCAATCACGCAGCTTCCATACACATGAGCATTGTAGCCAGTGACAAGAAGTGACAGGAGCTTCATTTACTTAGTCAAAGTTGAGGACAAACGCAAGAGCTTATGCATTTACTGAACACACACACACACATATTCAATCCTAGTTATCTTAGAGCACGATGTGCTTTGAAGACAAAGGAATTAGTCAACCCTGGAGACACAGACACAGCAAAAGAGAAAAGCAGCCATTCAAGGTACTAATTGTAACCTGTGTTGCGATCACACACGCAGATTCACCAGAGCAACAGGGGGCAACCTAGTTCTGTGCGCCTCAGCGGAGAAGCACAGCACCAGCCAGGGAATCCTGGACAGGAGGAAGTGATGTCACAGTATTATCCTCCGGACGCAAACCACCAGTCACAGATACCGGTTAACATTAAATTGGGTTTGACCCAGCAAATGCAGCTCTTCTCAGCACTTTCGTCTGCCATTGCTCGCCAAGTAGGGACACAACTGGGTCTGCTTGGGTGGTCTGTGCAGTGTTTATGGTGGCTGTAAACAGGGGGGGTGGAGCACAGGATCACGGACATTTATGAGCCCATATGTCGTTTCATGTGTGAAATTAATGGCTTAGAAAAAATATTATGATAATGCTTTGATTGCCATGAACGTCAGCAGGAATGCATGCATTCACACACACGTGCACACACACACACACACGTGCACACACACACACACACGTTTAAAATTTGAATTTGTTGATCAGTGGTCACACCACAGCACACAGTGCACAGCAGCGAAGTGTGTCCTCTGCATTTAACCCATATGTGAAGTTGTGACATAGCAGGGGGCGGCTAATTCAGCGCCCGGTGATCAGGGCTTTGTGGCAGTTCCTTGCTGCTCGAGGATTCAAACCTGAAATCCTTCAGTTTCAGTTTTTGTATTCATATCATTGTGGGGACTCTCATTTCATTTATATGGGCATAACCCTAATACCAACAATGACAACCTTAACTCCTACCCAACTGTAACCGTAACCATAAGTAACTCAACAGAATACAGGACTTTTCGCATTTTTAGTTGTTTGATTGCAGTCACAGATTTTTATAATTTTCTAGAATTATACATTTTATATAAATGGTCTCCTCAAGGTCAAAAATAACAGGTTTTTTTTTTATCACATTATATGTAATAAATACATAATCCACACACAACCACATACACAAACATTTACGCATGCACATGTATGTGTATGCAAAGTCTGCACATACACACACATCATCTCTCTACATCTCTCTTTCCCTATCTCTCTGTATCCATGATGCCTTCTCTCTCCCTCTTCCTGTAACTTGCCAACTGAATTCAGGCCCAAACATCCTGTCTGGGGACTGGGGAAACCAAAGATCTTTACTTTTTCAGGCTGCCCTCATCCCCAGTGAGAAGATCCCTATTAGTCGCTGCAAAAACCCAAACCCACGTTCGTCATTAGGCTTCATTTATTGCTGTCTCTGCTCAGCTGCTGCTGAGCTTCCCCTTCACGCTTTAAGGGAAAAGCAAGTGACAAGGTGAGGAAGACGCATCCATGGAGAGATCTGCATCTAAGCCAAAGACGCCCTCCCCAGCGTCACAGGGCAAGGCTACTTAGGAGTCATGTGACTTATCTTCCCAAAGCTAATCGGTTGATAGTTGTGTCGTTCTCATTACTTTCACTGCTACCGGTGCAGCATGGAGAGTGATTGAGGGGCTCGGTTGGGTAACACAATTGCTTCACACTTACAGGGTTCTGTGCTTGAGTTCTGTCTCTTTTCTGCATGTGTGTGGCTTGTATGCTCTCCAGGTCTTGGGCAGATTACCTCCCGTGGACCAATCACGTAGAGTGGTTGATTTATCGCTAGGTTGTCATACTGCATGACCGTGTGTGTGTGCGCTGTGAGGGACAAGCATCCCCTCCAGCCTGTACCCCTGCTTTGTCTGAGATAGGCACTAGGCCCCCCGTGACCCTGACACGGATAGGAATTTAGAAGATGGATGTCACTACACACAGTTATGTCACATTTCAATGTAGGCAGTGGTGGTTTGAAAGTTAGGGAAGCGCACTTGTAATCGAAAGATTGCAGGATCAAATCCCCCACCAGCCAGTCACCCCTGAGGTACCCTGAGCAAGGTACCGTCCCCAAGCACTGCTCCCCGGGCGCTGAATTAGCTGCCCCCTGCTATGTCACGAAAGTCACATATAGGTATGGGTTAAACGCAGAGGACACATTTCATTGTTGTGTGGTGTGTTGACAATGATCACTAAATTCTAATTCCCAGTTGTGTGACTGAATTAACAGCTATACAGGAATAATTCAACCCATCATCAAGAACAAACCTAAGAGCCAAGAATCATGTGACTATAATTAAAAAAATATTTATTTTGATCACAACAAATTTGATGATGATTTTGGTTCTGTCCTCCTCATGTCGTGGGGTTTCCTGTGGCTCTATCCCCCCCCAGCCCAACATGCTAAGGTGAGTTGGAGTTGCTAAGTTGTCCGCGTGTGTTAATGGCGAGTGTTCCATTTGGTGCAGCATCCTGAGGTGTTCCTGGCTTATTCCAGAATAGGTTCCAAACCCCTGCAACCCTGCATAGGATAAGCGGGTATTATACACATGAGTTATGATGATTGTGATGATGATAATGATGATTATTATTGTTACTTTTATCTGCCCTGTTGTGGAGCAGTACCCCATTTAAGGTGTACCTCTGTCATATGCCCTTTCATGCCTGTGATAGGCCCCAGTTGCCTGCACACCTCAACACTCTGCAAAGAAAGAGCTGGAAGGATGGACTTTTACTATATTCATACTTTTTTATGAGCTGGGTTTATGGATGGATGGATGGATGGATGGAGGTAATTTTGCTTGAGCCGTGCTAGCAATAACCTTTTTGTATATTTAAACATAACATCGAATGGAATATGGAGAAGAAAGAATCCTTGTATGCAGTAAAATTAGCTCAGCGGGGGCTAATTGTTTGGCTTGCTCGCTTGCTTACTTTGTGCAGTGAAGAGCCTTCGAGAGCCCTGAGTGTTGTTATTTCCTGATGGAGCGGAGAGGGCGGCTGAGGACGAGCCGGGTGGTGCAATTGACTCTTCAACCTGCTGACTTGTGAGCTGTATTCCTCTGACATACCGCCTCATTCAAAGAGTGAGGATGCAGGTTTTCTACTGTGTTAAGAACTTGATGCACCCAAAGGATCACAACATGCATTGCTGTTTTACCCAGATCCAGAACAACCTCATATTGCGCAAGAAAAATACAATATTTAAATAATATTATATATAATGTTTATATAATATATAATATTTAAATAATATTCATTTAAATGAAAGTTTTTTAATGTATAATGAAACAGCCCTTAATTGTTCGATTGTTCTAAATATGCATGCACGTGTTGACTGTTTAAATGATCTGAGCTGATTTAAAGATAGGACCATTACACTTTTTAATTGGTTTGCTCTTCTGTTAAAGCAAAATGCCAACTGTTGTAGGTTAGGAAAATATGCACAAAAATAGCGCTTCTCTTAGTCCTCAAGGTCAGTCCTCTAAAGTATTTGACTAATTAAACTGATTCACTTTCGTTTCATCTGAATTATAGATGCCAAGCGATCATAGTTTCTGTTGATAATTAGCAGTATACAAAGAAGAGATGTTTATTCCCTTCCCGTCTCTCTTGCTCTCTCTTTTTCTCTCACTTCTTTCTACAAGGCTGGAAGGTTTTACAGGAAAAGTAATCTGCAGGGATCACAGGTCAATGTTTTGCCATTTGCTTTACAATCAGATTATCAGAAATGGTGTTTCTCCAGTCATTTATTGGTCCTTGTTTTCACATTTATTCAATGATTCACAAGCCACATTCTAAATATGGGCATTATCAAACGTGCCCTTCTTTAAATTACACTTGCAAACAGGTACGCAAGGTTGAGGAGGCCCACGTGGTTTTACCCAGAGGCATTCTAAATACCAGTACACAGTGTAGCCTATTCGATGCAATTAGTGCAGGGTTGTGTATGCTAATGCATGCCTCATTTAATTTCAATCATCAATATATATAGTATAGGCCATGCCATCTGACATATGCTAATGCTAACATTTGAAAAGTCCATTATAAATGTTGAAAGATAGGGCAAGACTTGCCACTATACAAGCCACAGAATTCTCCAGAATGTTCTCTATGGGCTTCATAAAGAAATTTTACCGATGTACTGAATTCACAAACATTACGTTCCATGATTTCTACCATAGAAGTGAAAATAATGCTTGATTGCACAATCATGTCATTTTCCTATTTGTTTAGCAACAGAATATTATAAATAGTGAATCAGAGTCCTCACAACAGAGTGATACGGGGAAGACTGATGGTGCGGAGCTGCATATACGGATCTCAGTATATTTCAGTTTAAAGTTTGCTTAACGTGTTAGCAGGAGAGGAAAAAACAGTTTCATCCTGATAAATGTCAGCAATTATTTTTTTCTCCTTCGCAGTGTCATAATCCCGCCTGTAGTGGAGCCTTAATATGATTCTCCTTCAGTGAAACAGATGCCTAATGCAGTTCACCTGGTAAATCACTTAAGAATTATCCTCAATAAAATGGGTAAATGAAATCTGGACCTATTAGCGTAAGCAATTATATCAGTGTTTGTGAGTTACGAGTCCTCTGCCGCACCTCATTCCTCAATCTGAAACCGGTTTGTGGGAAGATGCACGGAGAGTCATTTGCAAAGAAACGGTTTGAGGGGATGGGAAGGTGCATGGGGTGCCGGCTCCTTTAAGACGCCTAGTCTCGTGCTCCCACGCATTCCGGGGGAGAGCGGCACAGAACGAAAACTATGTGCCAAAGAAAAGGTCTTTACAGGAAAACTGTGGCTTGCGGCCGCCTTGACATCTGGGCAGTGGTAATAACAGGGTACAAAATGCTATCTCCGGGAGGCCGTGCCTTAGCATCTGTCTCTCTCATGGTAATGTAGCCATCAAAGGAGTCATTTAAGTTCCAGCTATCACTAGGGGCAGCAGTAATGGGGAGGGAGGGGTGAAATTATGGCAACAGAGAATCACCAATATACAAAGGAGAACAGCAGTAAAAATGTATATAAATATAATAGCTGCCCAGAGATTATCACAGCTTGCTTGAAGGTCCTCTGCAGTGTGCTTTTATATATGACAGATAGATGTGCCTCTGTACCAGTGATCAGAAGGTCATTGGTTCTAATCCCAAGTTTGGCAAAATGATTTCATTGTCAGGCCCTTGAACAAGGCCCCTAACCTCCAATTGCTCCTGAGACAGGCTGACCCTGTTTTCTGAAAATGTATGCCACTTTCAATAAAAGTGTCTTGCTAAATAAACAGAATGTTAAGAGCAAAACTTTTAGTTATCATTACAGCTGCAGGCAACACGCCTCATTGTGATTAATTCAGTGGTTGATGGTTCAAGTCCCACGAGGAGCTCTGGCTGTTGTACCCTTGAGCAACTTACTTGAAGGACCCTGATCTGGTCCAGCAAAATATTTGGTTGAATAATGGGAAAGACAAAAGCAAGTCACTTATGATAAGAGTTACAGCTAAAGATGAGTAACTCTCCTTGAACAATGGGTCCAAACAGTTATCTAAAGTTTATACAGTTAACACTGAAATGCCTTCCATGACAAAATGACTGCCATCAATAATTAAAAAAACTGCTCTGTGTCGCGTTCATGCCTCAGTACCACAAGTTGCTAAGCTAGCTTAGAAAATGTTCTACCTTGTTCACACTAATAGTGTGCAACACAGGTGAGTATATTACAGTATTTTACAATCACTTTTGCACTAATAACAGAACCTTCACGTCATTTTCAAAACCTTAGACACATAAATCACAACCAATGATCAAAATGCACATTTTTCAAAACACAACTCTTTTTTTCAAATGCTTGGACACAATACTGTACATATAAGCCAAAGATCATTTGTTCATTGAACTAAAATAACTGGTTCAAAATAACACAAATTAACATCAAAGTATTACTGTTTCAAAATGTAAATCACACATCACATCTGAGTTTGGTGTGTATTAATTTCATTATAAAGATCCAACTATCAATTGATACAACTGCTTAAAATGATAAGTAACTGTTGCATTACTCTTGAAGCATAGCTTTTATGAACATTTATTAATAATAGTCTATGTTTAGATTATGACAGTTTCAGGAAGGATCATTTGGTACCAATTAGCAAAGAATATGACCTCAGGTGAACTACATTATCTATGAATGTCATATTTCACTCTTTACCAGATATAGTGTCTATGGTCCCATGTACCACTTTTACAGAACACATTTTCATATTCAACATTACTGTATGCAAAATGTCACTGCTTTTGTGGTTTTAATGAGTTAATGGCCACTCATTACTACTGATTGATTTCACATATTTGTATGTATATATAAGTAAGATGAGTGTAGCCTACTCAACATAGTGAGGACATGGAGCCAGAAGTGGAAGGTGAAAGGCTATGAATACATAGTGGTCAAAGGAATAGAAGGGGACAAGCACCCCTTTTGAGAGGTGGCCGTGGACCTCGTCATAGAGGAGGGCTTAGGCCTCACCAGAGTTGGCCGTGGGCCACGTTTGAGAGGTGTGGGCGAATGTGATAGAGGACAAGACCATAGACCTAGACACCGGCAGCAGCAGCAAAGGGCGTCGAATGAAATCATGGCATGACGACGACAGCAGCAGCTAGAATGTTTCAACCAAACCTCAGAAGATCTTCTGTGTCCTCCATTATCAGAACTTTCCGCAATGAAAACCGGTAAGTCTTCAGAATCTACTCAAATTTATTATACTTCAAACTGTTGCAGTGAATTAGTGTATATAGCATGGCAGTGTGTACCAAAGAGTGTGATGTGATTTTTATTTTTTTTTTTGTAAATTTGTTCTTACTATGACTTTCTCCATGCAGAATAGAGATTAGGACAAATAGGGGAGGCAGAAGCAAAATTCTGACTGACCAACAAGAGCAGGCTGTGGTCAA
>JAABNX020000017.1:20946225-20964650 GCA_015163995.2 Mormyrus lacerda | reverse complement strand
CCCCCCCCCCCCCCCCCCCCCCCCCCCCCCCCCCCCCCCCCCCCCCCCCCCCCCCCCCCCCCCCCCCCCCCCATAAACACTTTGACTTGAAGGCCGGTAGTGATGGAAACCAAAATGATCCACACATTCGACGACGCTTTGACTCAGCTGAGGCAAAGTCAGATTCCAATTACCAGGAAGCGAGGAGGATGTAGGGAAGAGCAGCTCTGGACCCTACAGCAGCTCAACAACTGCAAAGTGCACAGGGAGATTCCACTACCGTGCCGGGAGAGTCAGAGACAGACACAGCCCTCACAACAGCCATAATTGTATGCCATGGTTGGACAGTCTGTTCGATAGGGGCTTGGAGGTGAGTCACTGTCCCTCTCCAAGGACGTTTATCGCAGCACGATCTGCCCTGGCAACGTTAAGCTTGTTTAGCTATTTCAATAACAACCTTCATCGAGCACAGCATCAGCAGAGCCACACGGCAGGCCTGCCGTATTTAGTGTGGGCCTTTTCCATTGTCTGTCAGCCTTCCTGTGAAGCTCACGCAGGCAGATCCATCCATTTTCTATACAAGCTTGTCCTATTCATAGTCGTGGGTGGAGTTTGCGAGAACAAGGCAGGGAAAAACTCAGGATGCGGTGCCAGCCCATCACAGGGCACACACACACACACACACGCACATGCATTTGGTACGGTCCCCACAATGTAATATAAACATAATCCACACACACACACACACACAGATATAGCTCCTAGCCAAACCCCCTTTCCGGTTTATCGCCCGTGTCATTGATCTGCAGGGAGGAGCAGCACTGATGGGGCCCTCATTAGCCTGCCTCAGCTCTACAGAGCTAGTTATGCCAGGGAGAATGTTTCCTTGCCGAAACCCCCCCCCCCCACCCCACATCTTCCAGCCGGTAGGATCAGTCCCGCTCCCAGGTCCGGTGTGCATTGTCTTCTGGCTGCTTATCACCTTTCCATTACACGCTACATTGTCAATAGTCCACCGGAGCTAGAATGCAGCATCTACCCCGTCTCTTCATGTTTGTCTGATAGCTGATACATGCTCTACATTTCTGTTCCCATTTCTGCAGGAAAGACTGGAAGTACTTCATCGACTGGGGGACTTTCAGATTCCGAAGACTGTTAACTATATCCAGGTCCGAGTAAATTATCATGAGATGTGCAGAAGTGAAGGGTTGGGGGGGGGGGGGGGGGGGGCTTAGTCAGCCTGTGCTGGTTCCCACACTGATGTTTAGGTTGTCTGTATGCAAAGTAGGCTAGGGTATTATCAGCCATAACATTCGAACCAGCAATAATGACATCCAACGATGTTTAATAACGATGTGGGATCGTTTTACGGGTTTTTACTGCTCTCTGTCATAGGGGCATTGTGTGTGTATTATTTTTCCGGTCATTTTTTTGCCAAAGTGACTGTAGAGCCCTGCCTTCATCGCTGCTTCATTCAAAGCTGGGGGCTATAAGACCCAACACAGACCACTGACTCTAAGTGACTCTCCTGCACTTTGGAGCAGAAGGACTTACCAACAAAGCGTGTGTTAGCGATATAATTGCACATTATCCAGTAGGACTTTGCTTGACGAGGCACAAATACATAGTAATAACTCAGATACTACTGAAGTATAAATCATGAGCAGATACAGTCACTACTTGAGAAAAGATGCATCAAGATTTATTAATGATGAAAAACATGAAATGGTAATATAACTAAGACTTAATTTGTGGTTAATTAATATGTAAGTAATATCATAATATATTAATTCTGCCCTGTGAGGTAAAGTGTTACCTTTAACTGTTCTATGACCACAACTTTAACACATCTTCCTTTCAGATACATGTTATAATTCCACCTTTGCATGTGCCAGCGTGTCCTAATGAGATAAGTATTGATTTGTGGGGGCGGTTGGCCGGGCTTAGTTATTTGCGATACGTGAGTCACCCCCCCCCAGGCGATCAGTTCTCATTGGCTGAGCCGCTGTGCTGGGGCTTTGTGATAGGTCTCCGTGAGAGTGAGGCGCCATGGGGATCTGGGCTTCATGTGACCCACTTCTGATTTTCTTAACATTATACTCACATTCAGGCAGGCGGCTTTTCATACATATCATTTCATACATATAATTAAAATGTAACAGATGTTATTTAATTGCTATTCTTTCTGGGGGCGTATCTGTACTAAGAATCTAATTCTACGTAGTATTCAACTATAGCAGACACTGGTGCAGACACACCGGGCAGATTGTGCAGTCGGCTTCCAGCATCCACATCATCCTTCTGTCCTCATCTCCATCTTTGGGGGATCTAGGCTTCAGAGAAACACGTCAGGCTGTCAGTTTAAAGATGGTGTCCATTTGACCTGCACTTTCCCAGCACCCCCCCCCCCCCCATCCTGTTCCCATCCCACCCCCAGCTGCTCCATACCGATCAACTGATCTGACAGCCCAGCGTCCTGTACACCCCTACAGATGTCGCCAATTCAGCTAAAACTACTGATTGCAAAGAAGCATTGAGTGACAACAAACAGATGATGGAGGCGAATGACAATTTCCCCGAGAGGCTTTTGGGGTGGAGGGCCACAGCTACGGGTCACTGGTGTCGGCGCCAGTGAGGAACACTCGCCAGGTACAGGAGACTGTGAATGACTGAAGGCCTGCTGGGGGAGACAGTGAACACGAATCTCAGTTTGACATAGCGCAGCACAGCCTTAGGACACTGACTTTTGGACTTAGTTCCAGAAGGTTAAAGTTTAAAGTTCTTGGAAGAGTCCTGCAGATTTACCCTTGTGGGATATGGGGCTTCAACCACTTCAAGGAAATATCCAGTAAAATGAATAGATGAAGAGCAACACTGTGAGATATGGAGCTCACGTCGAATGAGAAACTTCGGCAAGAAAGTGCTGCGGGTTTGGACTAAAGGAGAGAAAGCCCCCTGCCTGGGCAGTATGCGGGATGGAGGGAGGTGATGGAAAATGAGCACATCCTTCTGATGTTGCTCTTCTGAAGGAATCTCTGGGAGCAGGCTGATGCAGCCACGCAGGGCCTGCAAATTACCATGTACATGTGTGCCATCTGCTGCTGCAGCATCAGCGAGCCGCATTCATTTATTGCTCATGCTTTGATCTCTACTACATGCTGATGTATATAATCTCATGTTTTAAGTCTGATAAATTTTCCTGCGTGTGAAAACAATCAACAGTAGGAGGACAAAGTCGATTTTTTTCCCTTTGTGAACTGAGACATGACAAGGTCTTCTTCATTCTTAGGTGTGTAATTGTCATAATTGTCATGCTATCAGTACTGTATACTCTTAGGCTATCAGTCATTTTTTATGTAGAGATATGTGTACAAATGACTGTATTTTAGCATAAATATATCTTCATAGACATGCCATTTTAGTTACTAGGTATTATTTTAGTTGCCAGTATATATTCCGCCTCAGTTTAATTTATTGCTATATTCATGAAGCCCCCGACTGAAACTTGACTGAAATGTGGAAACCATCAATTAAACGGATATGGGGGGGTAGCCTCAACAGTTCGTCAATATGAAAGGTTAGTCACGAAAGTTAATGAAGTCACCCACTCTATTTGCATGAAAATGTACCCTGTGCTTCCTGGAAGTTAAAATTAAAAAATGGCATTTTCAATGGCCATAAAATATGCTGGCTTTCTCTAGCTTGTAGATACCTAACATGCTCTTTAGGAGGAAAATAATGTTAAAGTTCATGCATTCATCCATTTTATCCCACAAAACCCCATACAGTTTATTTTCCGTAATCCAAAGTGACATTAATATATGAATAAAGTGTATGATGCAACAGCAGCACCTTTGTGCAGTTTGTGAAGAGTGACACTGATTTCAGTCTCAGGATGGATGCTCCTGTTTGGAAGATGGAAAATGTCATTGTGGAGATAAATATTCTCTGCCTATTCTTAATGATACTAAACATAATTAAATATACACTCTGCACACTGCTTCCAAAGACTGCAAGGGGCACAGTGGATTTGATACTGTTGTTGTTTCACTGCAAGGAAGAGATTGTAAACCATTTATCATTGTCTCCAATGACAACTGTGTGAACTGTCCCCAGTGTAATAGAGGAGACATATGCATGTGCGTATATAGCTTCCGATGATCAACGGCGTTCCTGATCATGATTAAGGTAGTGGGGCTAAAATGAGAAATAAAATATAAATAAAAGATTAGACATAATAGATATATCAGACATTAATGGTTCCATTTAATAATTAACATTTTATATGATCATGTTTAATCAATCGCTTGGAAATGGATTAAATTACAATTTTTATCTTTCTTCCTAGATAGTCATGATGTTTAATTTCTTTATTTTTTTATTATTTTTAAGTAATTTTACAACGACGTACCAAAACACCACAGAGAAGCTCCTGCTTTCCACACACTTTTTCCCACACAAATGGAGAAGGAGAGTCACTCGGGAACAGGCACAAGGCAGCTCAGAGGTTCTCACCGTGTGTTTATGCATTTCTCGCTCCCAGATGAAGTCATTCCCTGTCACCTCGCTTTAACATCCCCTTTTGTTTAACTCGCTTTGAAATCACAGTGAATGCTGCTGATAGTATCCATTTGTAACAAAAAAAAAATCAAATATATATACCACGGAATTGCTAAATGAAAATACTTTTCCCTTATTAATGATTAGCTGTCGTCTTACATCTATGTAAAAGCACAAATCTTAAAGTCATTCAGCTTTAGCTTATTATATATTTCTTTTTCATAAAAATGACAAGGTATTGGTTAGTGTGAAGGAAATACTCAAAGGGAAAAAATAAAAGAAAGGGACTTGGGCCTGTTTGTTGACTCCCCCCCATCCCCTCCTTAGCTAGCTTTTTTTTCCCGCAAGAAAGAAGTATTTCCATTATTGTTTTCTTGAGCAGATATTTGCCAGATCATATAGCATAAAGGACCTGCAACAAAGGAGGTTTTCTCTTTTTCGAAAAATAGTGGCTTCTATTTCCTGCACAGCTAAAAATGTACATGTTCATTCTTATCTAACCAGTGCCCTCAAAGACAGACAGGTCCCTGTGGCAACAGAGACAGGTCTATCTTCCCATGGGCACCAAACTGGTATCCGGTTTGTGTTTCATTCCGGTCAGAAACCACAACTTTCTGTTACAATCCTCGGGACAATCACCGCAACAAGGCAGAGCTCATTCTGCTGTCCGTACCGTGCGGGACCCAGGAGCACTTCATAATCAACTTTCAAAATCCAATTTGTTTTAGATCCAAATGGTTAATATCAGACATGTAGCCATAGAGCATTTGCACTGGCCTCATCAGGTTTACTGGCTAAATTAGACCCTACTTATTATTAAAGAGACTGTTACAGAAAAGCGCCAAAAGTTCTAAAAATGTTAGATTTTTTTCTCAGACTTCAAACTATCGTAGACCTTGAATGTTAAAGCAAACATTTCTAATATGTCCTTTAAGTACAAATTTAGAACATGACCATCCTTGAATTCAGAATGGCATTCAGTCCCTGCAGCCTCATGTCATACCTACGATACTTTGGATTTCAGTTTCAGTTCAGAGTGAAATTTCAGTTCTGACATCAGCATATTGTACACATTTTTTCCTTCAGGGAGTATGAATATGAATAGTACTTTCTTATGTGTTCTGTTTTAGTTGATAGCTCAAGGTGCGAGATGTAGGGCCGGGCCGTACCGATGCCCCATGACTTGATGTTGGGCCTCAGGAGTGGAGGGCGCCGAATGATGGGAGGAGCTCAGACAGGTGGTGAGCTGGCTTGACCAATGACAGACCAGGCTTGTTGTTTCAGTGCTCAGCTGAACAAATGCAACTCAACACCTCTCACATATTCTGTGCTCTAACCATGTCTCCTCGCATTGTAAGCAAGATGTCCATTTCATTGAACTGCTCCTCCTGGATTTTCATTAATTCATTTTGTGTGAGGAAGAGGAATACAAACATGAGTATATGTACAGTAAGTAAATGGACTGCATTAATATAGCGTTTTTCTACTCCTACGAGTACTGAAAGCACTTTACAATACATGCCTCACATTCACCCATCCACACTCACATTCAAAGACCAGTGGCAGAGGCTGCCATGCAAGGTGCCAACCTGCTCACCAGGAGCAATGCTCAAGGACACTTTGATGGCGTCAGGAGGAACCAGGGCTCAAACCTGCAACCCTCTGGTTGCCAAATGATAACGCTACCTCCTGTACCACCATCTTCCCCTTTCAGAAAGAGGAAGACTCTCTCTCTCTCCGGAACTTGGTGTTCTGATGCAAACCAATGTATCTGCATTTATCAGTTGATCTGAGGCACTCTAAGTGTTTCATTGTGTTGGGTATGTAGGAATTATTACCTCAGGTGAATTTTAATATCTCCACCAATATGTTTTGAGATTAATTGAATTTTAATTCATTATTAGTTATTGCTGATTATTAACCAATCGTTATGCCGAATGATCGGCTCCTCCAAGCTCAATTGCGGGATCCCTGTGAGTCTGTTAATTGATGTGAGTCTTACATGGGATTCACTAATTACCAGTATCACTTAGTAACCTGGGTTAGAAGAGCTGCATCACCAGGTAACGTCAGCAGGCTTCAGGGGGGCTTCTTGTGGGCTTCTCTTCTCCTGGGCTGATGTTCTCTGCCTCTCTTTGGGCTGATGTTCTTTCTGCTCCTCCCCAGAATGGATAATGTAGCCCTTAATTCAGTTCTTTTAATGCAGAATAGCAAGTAACGAAATGCTAACGGGCCACAAAGATCAGATAAGGGCCACAGAGGAATGTGGAAGAGAAGGGGGGGTTTGTTACACAAAGAAAGAAGAATCTCTGAAAGTTAGGACAC
Source organism: Mormyrus lacerda (assembly GCA_015163995.2). Lineage (NCBI taxonomy): Eukaryota > Metazoa > Chordata > Actinopteri > Osteoglossiformes > Mormyridae > Mormyrus > Mormyrus lacerda. Next base: position 20,957,786 of record JAABNX020000017.1, on the reverse strand, counting down.
ACTGAGATACCTGGTTACTAGAACTGTGTCGATAAAATCGATTCTCTGATTCTTAATTTATTCTCATAATAATTCCTAAAGATCAATTTGCACGCCCAAAGATCAGTTTTACTCTTTGACATTTTCTGTCCTTTTTACAGCTGAAATAGGGAAAAAAGTCCAGATGGGCATTTTAAGGCTTATATGTTAAAGGGTTCTTTAATCACGAGCATCGTGTATTCAATGACGCAGCCTTTCGAGTTCAGAACGGACAAACAGACAGATGAGCTTGGCAAAAGCAAAGCGATTTGCAAGGCATGCCAAATGGAGGTGAAATATTCCGGAAATATGACCAACCTCAGGAACCACATGCTGCAACATCGCAAAGATCTCATGTCCGAGTCATCCACCGCAGCAGATGAAACTCAAGCAAACACTACAACTGCCAGCCGATTCTGCACGTTCTCTCAAAATAACTGAGGCGACTGCGGGCTTCATTTGCAAGGTTATGCGCCTGTATTCTGTTGTTGGAAACGAGGGCTTCAGGCGGCTAATGAAAGAGCCGCACTGCATTATGGTCCCAAGTGATGGTAGTAGACAGGAAGACAGTTTACACAATCTGTCTTTAGTCAAGTTTAATTTGCAGTTTATTACTGTTTGCACTTGAATAGGCAACACCTTTTACAGTTCAAGTTTAAAATGTACAGTTTACATGTTTTTCATATTGTAACTGAAATAAAATAACATTTGTCTTCAACAGCAACAGCTTTTGGGTGAATTCTTAAAGTCATATGTTTAATAATGCCCTAGGTTAGTGTCCCAATAGCAGTCCATTGATGAAGGTATAGACACCTTTGGTGTCCTCTGTTGGTTGTCCTGGACCTGTTTGGTAATTCTGCCCAACAGCATGTTTGTGAAAGCAATTGTATCAACATTCTGGGAGGGGGATTGATCCTTACAGCATCTTTAACTATCAATACTTCATCAATTTGTCGTTGAATGTTAGAATAATATGAGTATTATGTTGCACAACTACACAGTCATGTAATTAAGGTAATAGCTTAAAAAATACTGTTTTAAAAACATTGACAAATCGATATCGGATCGGAACAGATTCGATGGAATCGTAATAATTGATTCTAAATCTTGAGAATCGGAATCAAATCAAATCTTGAAACTTGAATCAATACCCAGCACTACTGCTTACACTATTTCATTTCCAAGATTCTTCTGGTATAATCATGAGGACATATATGCAGTGGTATCTATACATATTATGTATGAGGAGGGGGTTGTGTGCCCAGTGAGGGACCCCTGTCCTTGAGGTCCACTCTGCTGTCCGTAGGTCCCTAAATCTTTTGGGCCATAACAGTTGAAATGCCGGCCTCCCTTGTTACCTGTGTGTGTGTGTGTGTGTGTGTGTGTGTGTGTGTGTGTGTGTTTAAGTGTGTTTGTGTGTGGGGTCACTAACCCCCCTTTTGTGCCTAGGCCAGCGAGTACCTCTCATACCAGGCTAGGCCTTGTCTCAGGCCACCTGGAATTAAAGCTCTGTCATATGTGCATGTGTGATCCTGCAGATACTAGAGTCTCAGCCTGACAGACATCTGAGACTCCAGAGGTCCTGATATCTATCAGCATTCTCATGACAGGGCTACTCTGCAGCTAAACACAGTAACAAACAAACAAAGAGGGCAAACACAATCAACGTCAGCAGGAAATTTGCAGGTATTTTTCTCTCTATTTACTGCTGAAAAGAGGCCCAAGTAACTTTTTTGCTACCCCCAGGTCTTGGACATTTCCTTGACACGTAGCCTCTGCCTCTTGGTCCAACATTCTCAGATGATCTTCTGATATAATGTCTCCTAAAACAATAATACATTCATCCATTAAACTCTGTTCATTTTTGTGATTATCCTGGGCCCAGATCATCATCAGGTTTATGCTAGCCATGATGTTTACTATCATACTGAACCTTAAAGCATAATCTGCAAGGGTGAGTACGTGTAGCAGATAGGCTGCTTGTATTGGCAGGTGCCCCATGCTCCAACTGATTGCTTTGGTCAACATCACAGGGAATAGCTAGGACAGGATGGGCCAGGGACACAGTACGATAGGAAACCCATGCGGCATAGGAGAAGCATTTAGAGTCATAGACGGGATTCAAACCCCCAGTCATAGAGGCACAAGCCAGCAGTGTTCATTGCACGACTGAATATTTAACCAGCACTGATAAAAATGCCAGGCTGACAGCCTTAGTCTCAGAAGGACTGGAGTGTTTTAGGGACTGAATGGTGCTTAGCACCATCTTAACACCTGAAACACCAGGGGAGTTAATTTAATATGCAACTAATTGCTTAATTACATAGTGAAAATATGCACTTTGGGCCAGGAGGAGGACTGGGCCTCCCAAATCCTGCACAATGAGACATTTGTGGGGCTTTAAAACAGGGAAGTACTTTCAAACTTAACTGTTAAAAGCCACAGTACACCAACAAAGGTTTTATTTGCAGGTTTCCACAAGAATGTTCTCGCACAAAATGTATTCTCAGGAGGTAGAATTAATCAAATGCTTGAGCAATAGAGTGGGGAGCTGCCGTTTTTTATTTATATTCTCGTAGCCAGCTGTAGGCTGATAAGATACAATTGACTACTGTCTTCACTCTTTATGTCTTCAGGTCACAGCATATAGTTTATTGCTGGGCAGAGAAGTTATTTAAACCAAAGTGTCATGTCTGAATTCTATAATATTGCTGTATATACTTCCCAAATAATTATAGGCCTTTCACTTTCACCTAAAATTACTGTTATTTGGTCTAAAGAAATGAAATTTTGCTGTTAGGGAACAGTTGATGATGCAGAGATTGTATAGTCCTCCCTCAATGTGAACGCAGCTCGTAGTTCAGAGATTTAGACTAAACATGGCTGGAGAAGACTGACTTGTCATGTTTCATCAAAAGTGCATTGGTTAAGCTAACAAGAAGCGGGACAGAGTGCTTTCAGCATACATAATAATATAATGTCTTGTGTCTGCGTGTACCAGTTCACAACCTTCAGAAGACATGAATATCATGCCAGCAGTGCTGCGGACCGAGGGCTATATCCTGGAGATGGATCAAGGACTGGTCCAGAGATTACACTTAAACTGTAGACAGGTGCAAAAAATACATTTAAACAGTGGACCATTCCGCCAATTACATTTATACAGTGGACAGGTCCAGCAAATACAATTATACAGTGGACAGGTCCAGTAGATACATTTAAACAGTGGACAGGTCTAGCGATTACTTTTACAGTAAACAGCGAGGATTTTCCAGCTATGAGCCTCTCTAGTGCTGCCTGCCAAGATCCTTCTCAAAGGCATTTTGGTCGTTCCACTTAAAATTATTTCACTTCTTATTTTTAATTGTCTGCCAATGTCTTCAATTCATTTTTGTATTCCATCTGCCATATGTTAATTATTTAATTATCCAGCAGGGGCAGCATTCGTGCTCAGTTAAACACTCAGGGGCCGCTGAGTCCCAGTTTGTCTGAATGCTCACAGAAGCTTGAATGTCAAAAGATGAATTAAAACGATTGCTTCGGTCAGAGGAAGATAGCGTGGAATCTTGAAGGGGCACTGGAATATTCAATAGAAGTCAGCAGACCGAGACAAGTTTATCTTGGAACTGTTCACATAGACACGGACTCACTCCGAAACTTTGGATGGTGAGGTTGTCTGCCCTTGTAGGTAATTATTTATTGTAATGATTGTTTATAATTAAAGTCATTAAAGTCATTTGCTAGCTGAAGGGACATGTTAGGCTTAAAGAAAATGTGTACCCTCTGAGAAAGTTTCTCAGGTCTGTTGAAAACACTCACAGCGGCTCAGGCCAATTAAAGCCCCTCTACCAAGTGGCTCTGCTCACACCAATACAGCAGCGATGGCTGCTCATGCTAGGAGGCACGACTCACACATTCCTCCTCCTCAAAATGATCTCAGATTACATGAAAGAGAAAGGTTTGATGAGACAAGAGAGATGAGACCAAGAGCAATGGTTTGTGTGGAGGGAAAAAAAGAGAATGCATGCGTCCATCACGCAGAAACAGAAAGCAGATGAAAAGGCTGCTGGTGCCAGGGATAAGGCTCCATGTCGCACGCTGCATGCTCCATGCCTCATGATCCACGTCACACGGCCCACGCTTGCACACTGCATGCCGCACACCCCATGTTTGCACACTGCACGCCCCACACTTGCACACTGCATGCTCCATGCCCCATGCTCGCACGCTCTACACCCCATGTTTGCACACTGCACGCCCCATGCTTGCACACTGCACGCTCCATGCCCCATGCTCGCACGCTCTACACCCCATGTTTGCACACTGCACGCCCCATGCTTGCACACTGCACGCTCCATGCCCCATGCTCGCACGCTCTACACCTCATGTTTGCACACTGCACGCTCCATGCTTGCACACTGCATGCTCTATGCCCCATGCTGGCACGCTCTACACCCCATGTTTGCACACTGCACGCTCCATGCTTGCACACTGCATGCTCTATGCCCCATGCTCGCATGTTCTACATCCCATGTTTGCACACTGCACGTCCCATGTTTGCACACTGCAAGCCCCACGCTTGCACACTGCACGCTCCATGCCCTATGCTCGCACGCTCTACACCCCACGCTTGCACACTGCACGCTCCATGCCCCATGTTCGCACGCTCTACATCCCATGTTTGCACACTGCACGTCTCATGCTTGCACACTGCACGCTCCATGCCCCATGCTCCACGCTCCAGTAGCTTTACATAAAGGATCTGCTGAAGTGCATCCGCCGGCACACTGCGTCACTCAGGAGAGCGTACAGAGTGTGCGGGAGCGATGGGTCAGCGCGAGCCAGTCGAGCTAGTGGCTTGTGGGAATGGGGGAGGGTCATTATGTTAGCTTCCAGTCAGCGGGATACGTCTTAATGAAGCATTTCATCCATGTCCTGGGTACAAAGCAGGACCAGGCAACACTAATTAGCTGAGACCTTTGCAGCTGGGTCGGGGTTCACTTCTTCCCCGATATCAATCAGCCGCAAAAAGAAAGCGGCTAAAAGTTAAAAGCAAAAAAAGACACTTTCTTTCCATACTTTTCTTGTAAAACAGTTCGGTTCATTCTTCCAGGAATGTACCAAAACATGCATGGCAGAGTAACTGAGTGGAACTGATTCATACAGGTCAACAACACTTGTAGCGGGATGCACTAGACTTTAATATTACCACTTAACTTATTTCCGAAACTCAGCTCACATCTCCAGATATTTAAGCACCAGCTAAAATGTCATCATTATGACCAGCGTACATGCCGACTGGCTTCCACTGTCTTAATGGATGTGTGAGATTGATGAAATGTAGGGTTATGTACCCTTGAGGATAACCCGCTTTGCTTCTAGGCTTATTTATTGGCACAAAGCGTTAAATCTGAAAGCGCGTAAGCTGCTTTTGATAATTTTAAGAGGCAAACAATGAGAAGACAGGGATCAGCTCGGCAGGGCTATATGAGATGTGGGAGGGAGCGGAATCAGGTCATTAATTCAGCTGCCGGACTCTCTCAGACATTATGTCCATGACATTTATGGAGGGTGACCGCACCTGTTCTCCTGCATCGTGCTGCGGGAGCGTGGCGATGAATCTCCACACAGCGTGAGGTGCAGTGAGGCAGTGACACATTCTCCAGTTCAGAAGGAACCGCTAGTCTCCGGCACACCGCCGTTTCAACCTCAGTGCGCGTGACTATACTGTCCTGGGGGGCAGGCAGAGCAGAGCATGAGCTGTTGGAAATATATTACCCACTGGCGCCTCCACATAGTTTGGGAGGTGGGGTAGGGATGGGGGCTGTAGACTCATTTAAAGCTGCTTCATGAAGTGAACTTTGTGTAACTCTGCAATCAATCTCTACCTGATACCTCCTTGCATGCCCATGACTCCCCATGGACTCGTCTCCTCTTTTCACACCCATTTGTCACATGATGTCTTGGCCCTGCCAATCACCACGACCCCCACAACTCCCAGCTTGCATACATCTACCTGCTGAGTCATCGGAAACACATGGCATACTTAGAAAACAGCGTCTAACATCATTTACCGCTAGAAAAAACAGACATGCTGCATCTAGATGAGCTACCTGGACTGCAGGACTGTTTCATTACCTCTTTGTTTCTGCTGGTTTTTTGGACAGTTTACACTCGAAATTCAGCAGGAGTGAACAGAAGCCCGTGATGACATCACCGAACAGCATGAGCGATCCTCAGCCATGTTTGCAGTCCTAGGGCACGGTCTGGCCATTGTTAAGCCGCATCCAACTCCAAAAGTGCCACCTCCCCACCCCCAACAAACTTTGTCCATCTGGAGTTTGCCTATTTGACCTTCACGCGAATTCAGAGGGATCCCGAGGCCAGCTAAGTGGAACGGACCGTCGCTATCGACTCTCCTCTACCTGCCGCCGCTGATTTTCCTCACGTCGATGTAAACATTTTTAAAAGGGGAGGATGAAGCAGGCAGCCGTTGTTAGTCACACGCGTAGCTTTCACACAAAACGCGCCGACGGGAGCCCCGGCTCCTGTGACGCTCGGGTACCTGCAGGCTGGGCTTATAACCTGCTTATTCAGCCGTTCGGATGAAGGCGAGAGCCTCATTCTCCACGTTCATCTCACTGCTTCCACATCAGGTCCATTTCCCGGCAGGAGGTCGGGGAAGCTGGGAAGCCTCGATGACAGCCGTGCCGGTGTCCTCGCCGTGCGCCGTGCCGCAGCGTGGCTCTGCCCTCTGTGACTTGGAATGGCTCGCCAGATTAAGCCACAATGCCTGATTATTTGTCCCACTGCCTATTAATTTGGCAGATGTCTTTATCCAAGGGTGACTTGGAACAGACTCCGGTGAGCAGACGGCAAAGTGGACTATGTTACATGGGATATGAGAAAAACGCACAGGGGTGGCATCGAGCACAGGGCAGGCAGAGGGAAGCACACTGACCCTAGGCGGACGTGTAAGGAGCCCTTCCCTGCGCTAACTGCCAGAATTGCTCTGTTCAGTGTGAGCCAGACAGAGACACTGTAACAGACAGGGCCAGTTTGCAGTGCTGTCATCAAGGACGCAAACTTAAATTCAAATCTTAAGGATCCCGCAAGCTGCTGTTTCAGTCCATCAAGGCCATTTATCTGAAGTTCAGCAAATGGATTTGAATTAAAGCATTTTATAAGGAAATAAACAATAGCGATTTTATAGCGACAAATTCATAACACATTGCTTGATGTGTGATAGATAGGGTGCAATGTGAAAACAAGGTCAGCTGAACATTACTTACGGGAACAAGTGTAGATGGTTAATAACGTTGTGGCAAGAGTTTATTCTCAGAGCCGTGACTCTGGGGAAAGCAGAAATCTGGCGGGAGCAGGACGCTGAGAGAAGCAGGACTCTAAGGAAAGCAGAACTCTGGGGGAAGCAGGACTCTGGTCAGACCTAAGGTTTGGTTGATTTGGGGGACATTAGAGGACAAATGTCTCCAATCAAGCTGGAGACTGCAGTGATAGGAGCGCTCCTCCCCCCACCTGCCTTGAAGAACTCAGTTCCCTGGTGTTGCGTATCCGTCAGAGGGGCTCTGCCCAGCAGCCCCAAATGGCCATTGACAGGCATACAGTACACGGCACTCCAGCAAGTGCTAGTAGTGAGTACAGTCTGGCGATGTATAATACACGTGTATGTGATGGTCGGTTTCATTTTTTGTGAGAAAAAACAAAATCGTGAAACAAGTGTGGTACATGGGGCCTTTGTGAGGTTTTCTGAAATAATCCCGTTCACTTTCATCAGTGATGGAAAAGATGCATATAGTAATTAAGAGTCCGAATTAAGTAACAAATGGATTTCATTACGTGCTGAAAGGTTACTGCATAAAATTAAGCAGACTGGACCATTAATAAATAATAATCATAGACAGCTGATATGACGCGGGTGTTGGTGTCTTGGCTATGTGTTTGAATTCCGTGACAATTCTGTGTCATTGGACTTTTTCAGGGATTAGTCTGTATGTGAGTTACTGTATTTTGCAGATGTTTAAAGGGCATAACCAATCTTTCTGTCAGAAGAAAATAAAATAAAAAAGATAAGAAAAAAGCCGGTGCCATCTTAAGGAGCTTTTCAGAGATGGCCTCAATCTGTCCCCTTTGCTACAAGGTGCCAGCGACGATATCTATTGCTGAAGAAAACATGATGTTTTCATTTTTCTCTGCCTCGATGTTAACGGCAGCTGCGACGAGTGGTCTTTCTCTGCGATGCCGATCTCCAAGTTAAACTCTCATTATTAGATGTGATCTGTATACCACACGCAGCTGGGAGTAATCTCAGGAAAGGCAGACAAGCTTACAATGAAAAAGGAGGCAAACAATTTCAGCATCAACTGAAGGAACTGCTTTATTTACGCCTAGAAGCTTTCATTTTGTTTTATGCGGCTGCTCATTCACAACACATTGCGACTGGATTCATAACTCCAGGCTGAGGTGGAAGGCCATTTGGTTGCGTCTCTGCCGGATACTTCCCATAATGCCTTACGCCTTCCAGTGTTGACCCACAGAGGGAGCAAAAATGTGGTCCTTGTGGCAAGGATCTCAGAGGGAGCGAAAACAAGGAGCGTCCCTGAGGGACCGGATTGGGAAACGTCGTTTCAAAAATCCTGTAGACTGTAGCTTTTTAAATTATGCTTTATTTTAAAATGTTAAAAGCTGAAAATCGTAGGAACAGACAACGCTACACTGGTTTTATGCTAAAAAACGAAACGTGTGAATTAAAACTTAGCAATATGTCATGATATGTAAATCGGGAGATGGCGTCATGAATTACTTTACACTGTGTTGGAGTAAGTGTGGAATGCGCTGGAAAATAATGATGTGTGAGCCTTACAGGGACAAGCACCCTCACCCTGACGAAGGCGATCATTACTCCAACACCAGAGGGCAGACTTAGCGGAAAACTCTCATAACGAGACTGCAAAAGGGAAGGTTAAAGTCAGTCGTGTGGAACAGAACAGGTCAGGACACACATGATTGCTGACAAGGTCCCATGAAATAACTGTTTGATCTAAATAAATAAATAAAACAAAACAAAACATCCAACAGACCGAGAAAGATGCTCATCAAATGTTAAACATTTGATTTTAAAAATGCTCCTTATCTTTTTTTTGTTTATCTTTTGTTTACTTCAGCTAATGGATGAATGAACGTGACACTAGTGTGGGTCAGATGACCAACTAGGAGAGGAAGGTGAACCTGAGCTTGAACTGTCCTCCCCCGCACTTAGGAGACGTCGTGTGACGAGCGACAGAATCTGCTGGACACCTGCAGATAGCTATAGCAGTGCCGGCCACCATTGCAGTCTGACGTTCCATATCAGAGTTATAAAAACACATTAAAAAAGCAAAAACACGTTAAAAAAAGCTCTCCGTATAATACGCTTGTCCCCCTATCATGGATGCCTAATGTTCCCAACACAATTCTGGCAGGAAGGGGGTCATGGGGCAGGGCTGTCCTGAATGCTGCGGGGGGGGCACTGCAGGCCTGAGGGTCACGGCTCGTATCACACAGCCGATCAACACAGCAGACCTATAGACACGGGAAAGTAACTCCTATAAACTTTACTCAGATCTCGCATGACTGTGCCAGCCTGCCAAATCACTCCCCGGCCTGCCCGCCCAGCCGCAGGAGGTAAAGAAGCCGGCGAGGTCTGCTACAGCCTGTTCTTCATGAATCCTGCCACTGCTCCGCACGAAATGGATAACCATCAGAGCTCCGTGGTGAGGGGCGGCCGTATCTCCATCGCTTTTCATATCATCGCTCCCGTGTCTCCCTGTAGTGATGTAGAAACGCGCAGACTTTCCTCTGGGGTATCCCAGATCTAAGCAGGCGTATGAGCATTCATAGGACACCTGGGTGCTTTGCTAACACGCAGATGCCCCGCCCACTCGCTCTCTTATACGTATCTGAAGACTATTGTCTTTCAATGACATTTGTATCAGAAAAACCTTTTCAGTTCGCCGGTTCCCAGTTTGCCTGTGATATAGCAGCTTTTTGTTTTCTCTCTCCCCCAGTATTACTGCTAGCCTGTTTCCTACACTGGTACCAGAACCTGATGAGAAAATGCCTCCCCCCCTCGCCCCCGCCCTGATTCTCACCAAATTGCCTTTTCCTTGTTCTGTTTGCTGCACTGCTTTCATTAGTTTTATTTCATCCCAAATCAAATCCCTGGTCTTTCTCACTTCGACATATTATGTCATTGGTTTCACAGTCCCAAACGAGCCTTTTCTTTGATATTTTTTTGATATTTCATTACATTGTATGCCGTGAGCTCCTCTGATGCCCCTACAGTCCGGCCAAACCCCCGGATCAGTGACCTCATGTCCTCTTGATCTGCATGTACCTAATTTAACTTGGGGACAGCAACTGAAAAGAATTTTCATTCTAATAAGCTGTCAACAAGGAATCAAAACGTAATTCTTTAAGAGTGTTTCAAACTTCGGAAAAATTTCATTGATACTTTTCGTTCCAAGTGACTTGTACTGATAGGCGACTCAGACATAAATTTAGGAATTGCAAATCAAATAAAAAAAATATAAATATACATACAGCACCATCTTTACCGTATTTTCTTGGTTTCAAATAAGTCAATGGGAAAGAATTTTTGTGCTCACTTCCCATCGTTGCTACGATCTGGACTGGAGCGTTAAAAAAGAGCTGTTGGTCTCCACTTGATATAACAAAGCAGAAGATCAACATGACATATAACAGCATCAACTTTGTTGATTCACTGACAAACCGTGGCCACAATATTGGCACAGGGGTGGTGGGAGGGGCATCCTTCCAATGCGGGATGCTGTCACATGATGATAAGTCCCTTTGCTTGAGGACTTCATCACTGGAGCCTCACGCTGTCAGGTTGGCCTCAATCACCAATGGTGTGTAGCGACCAGCAACTACAGCTTGGCCTGTTTTACATATCAAATGGTGTGCTGCCCATGGCATTCAGCCCAAAGTCCATTACATACATAATTTATCATTATAAGACTCTTCATCCCTTTATCAGAATAAAAAGTACTTAGGTACTGTGGTAGGTCACATATGATTTTAGTGACATGTGCTGACACCAGCGCTAACTGCAGTATTGGTGATCTCTTGGAGCCCCTGAATCATTATTCAGGAACAGCATCCTAACAGCATGAGCCATTACAGGGTTCACATGACCGGTGGGGTGACAACAGTATGACAGGAGAGGGGTTAGTAGGGCGGATGGTGGAAGGCAGGGTTAGCGTGATGAAAGGTGGAGTTAGCATGATAGGAGATGGTTTTAGGATGGCTGATAATGGAGTTAGCATGGACGTGTACAGGATTAATAGGATGGATGTTGGGGTTAAAAGGGCTGAAAATGGGGTAAATGTGACTGATAGCGAGATTAGCATGGCAGGAAGCGGGGTCAGCGTAACTGATAGCAAGGTTGTATAGCAGGAGTTGGGGTTAGCATGACTGATAATGAGGTATCATGGCAGGAGGCGGGGTTAGCGTGACAGATAGCA
>JAABNX020000017.1:20896927-20911553 GCA_015163995.2 Mormyrus lacerda | reverse complement strand
AATGCACCATGTCACAAAGCTCGAATCATTTCAAATTGGTTTCTTGAACATGACAATGAGTTCACTGTACTAAAATGCCCCCCACAGTCACCAGATCTCAACGCAATAGAGCATCTTTGGGATGTGGTGGAACGGGAGCTTCGTGCCCTGGATGTGCAGCCCTCAAATCTCCATCAACTGCAAGATGCTATCCTATCAATATGGGCCAACATTTCTTTTTTTTTTTTTTTTTTCTTCTTTTAATTCCCTCCACCACCCCCCCTCTGCGGAGGACTACTTTATTTGTATTTATTTATATATATATATATATATTTTTTTTTTTTTCAAAAAAGATGTCTGTCTTTTAATATAGACAATAAAAAACAATCCAGAGCTTCTTTTAAACAGAGTATTAGAACAGCCCTCTTTGGTTTAGGCTTTGATTATGAGTTGAGTGGCTTCCATATCTAGTTACCTATGCAGCTGCATTTTTATACTCTGTTGCTCATTTCAGGCTAAAACTGAAGATCTTAGAGCTTATCAAAAAGAGTTTTGTAAATGTGAACCGCCTTCTCAGATAACATTTACTCCCACGGTTTTACACCGGGCCGTCCACAGAAAGCTCGACTTGATCGTCCCTGCTGCTATGCAAGGAGACTGGAATTCCTGGAGACTGGAGTTTGGCTATTCGCAGAATAGACTGGTTCTTTGTGCTCTGAGATTACTCTCCTCGGCCGTTTTCCCGCCGTCGCTGAGAGACAGCAGCGAGTAGCTGGGACGCGTCACGCTGGGCTCTGTCTCTCAGCCGCACCGCAGGTACTGGCTGCCCACCGGGATGCATAATTTATGAATGCAATTGGGAAGCATTCAGCCTCTTCTGATGTGCAACTGTTTGTCCTTGAAAGCTGATGAGTCACCTGTACAGTGACTCTCCCAATCAGAGGTGGCCATGTTTCCTGTGCATGATGCAGAACAACGCAGCTCTTCATTCTCATCTTATAGAAGCTTATGAGTTTGGAAAACACTTCAGAAACATGAAAACAAGAAACAGGAAAAACTGTTTTTGTGTGTAGTTGGTTTAGAGAATAGACCAACCTGTATCCTTCCTAACAAAATTTTCTGAGAAACGTATCATACTTTGATTGTTTTAGTCCCTTTGAATGGCTGTCCTTTGCTGTACACTATTGCTGTTATCATGTCCCCCCGCCCCCACAGTTTTTATGAGAAAAGTTTGCCCTGAAGGACACTGCTTCAGCACTTCAGGGATCATACTCATTCGATGAGGAAGCTCCACATTGAGCCAGGACACCTTTTTGAAGCTTGGGTCCCGCGGCCTCATCAATAGCTGCTATTGACCATGAGCTGTTTTATTTAATAATATTCTCCTTTATTTCTCGACATTATCACTCTGCTCAGTAAACTGCCCTGACAGTCCACCTCACCGGTGTGCTGATGTGAGGTCTTTCGATATCGATCGCACCTTTGGAATTAGCATGAACGCAAACGCAAGGCAAACAGCCCTGAGAATAAAACAAGGGATCACTTGGCTTGTGCAGAGATTCAGTGAGCTTGCAGCCTATCCTTGGAAGCAGAGGGCACGAGGACTGGCACACCAACAAGGGCCGTTTATTCACACCAGACCACCGAGCTGGAAGCAAGAATCTATCCCTCAGCCCACGTCGAGTGAGGCCAGCGTGAGATCCACAGATCCACCCTGTCACTTTTAAGCCTTTGCCATCGATTATTGAAAATACAACTTTAAAGCAAGTAATTAACGCTTTCAATTAGCCAGATATCAGGAATGGAATTTTAAGCAGAAAAATTCCTTAGATTGCTTTTTAAAGTGTTTATTTTTATACTTTTCACCTTGTTCCACACAATAAAAAGGTATTGTTAATAAAAATAGATTTAATTAAATGTTTTATGTAAAAAATGTCAAGTAATCAATTGGCATGAAAAAGGTGTGCTAAGATGTGTGTGGCGCTGAGGGATGGGCGCTTTGTGGAATTCTGAGGACTGTAGGTGGTGGGGACACCACCACAAGTTGAGGAAGAGTGGTAATTATGTGTGCCTTCTCCTCATCCGCCCTGCTTCAGTTCTTCCCACTGCGATGGCACAGTTCATTACCACCAAACCCTTCCACCGTAAATTAGAATTGATAATTCTACAATCTGGCTTTGTTTGTCTTCTTGGAATGATAAGCAGTTTTCAGATCCTGTCAGGATAATGACTGCTGCACTAGCAGTTTGACGGCATGTGTCCGTCACCCTCCCATCCTGCCAGGACCTCTGTGTTCACCCTCCCCGATACACACTCATATTGTACGCACGCAAGCAAACACATATGCCCACAGCCTGCCAGGCGAAGTTGCTAAAAAACAGCCTTGTCTCCTGAACATAATTATTATCTCAGCTGAGGCTTCATTTCCCAAAGATGCTGCCCTTGTTCAGTTTTTGCTTTTCCTCTGGTCATTAGGTTATTTACAAAGCTCTGGGGAAGGATCAGTGGTAATTAGTGGCCACTTGCAAGGACTGTCCCAAGCAGGAGAAAAGGCGACCCGTTGGGCAGCTGGAGGGGCGTGAGGCCGCGATGCTGGGGACGGAAAGGCTGCTCAGGGGAAGCTCGGGGTAAGTTTTGCAGGAGGGCGAGCAATGAAACGGCACCGGCACGTTTCAGGCACACTTGACGACACCTTAGCAGAGAACACTGTCATACTGCCTCTGGCTGTGGCACTGTCACTTCAATGTGTCGTCCAAAGCGCAAAATCCATCACCTCCAGCTTCACAGACAGCCTCCATCCTCATTAGCAAAATTTTTAAATAACCTGTGAAGTTGAACCCATTAGAAGTCTTAGCAAAATTATTATTAATGTCTGAACAGACACACACACACACAGGTTAGTAACTATATCTTTGTGGGGACTCTCCATTCATTCCTAAACTCTAATTCCAACATGATGACCCTAACCCCTACCCAGCCCTAACCTATAAGTAACCAAAAAGTAGATGATAGATTTGATTTTCTCCATGAGGGGATCGGAAAAAAAAGTCATCATGAGGATAAATAGCAGGTTTTGTATCGTACTGGGGGGACATTTGGCACTCACAATATAATGCTGTATATCCATAACCAGCATCCATCCCACCCCACCACAACAACACACATACACACACACATACAGACTGTATATTGTATATAATATAACGTCCATCTCTGGTCAGGGAAATAAACGATGTCATTCTTTCTGATCCATAACAAATGACACCTTGGAAACATCCATTCTTGAAACAGTTTCGCCTGCTCAGGGTCACAGGGGGGTGGAGCCTCTTCCTGGGACTGCAGCACAACGGGCAGCAATAAGCATGGAAGGGATGCAGTCCATCACACACATCCACACTCTATGGGCGACTCAGGGACGCTGCTTAATGTAGCTCAGCTGCATGTCTTTACACTGCTGGAGGAGACTCACACAATACACGAAGAATATGCAGGCTGCCGTTTTTTTAAAAAAATATGTTGATACTTCGTTGTTAAAAATGTAATAACTCTTACAGTTTAAGTATATACGTCGAGTAAATAAAACCAGAGTTCTTATCGTGACTGATGACAACGCTATTGCACGTCTTATTTTGGGGTTAATCACAGAAAGAAAGCTGGAGCAGACGCTTTCCTTTCAGCTCATTGCCGCTGCTGCACATCTGTCCTGGCGATAGCAAGCGGCACGTCAGCCCCGTCCTCGCCAGCGCGCTCCACTGACAGGAGAATTGCCCGCTATTTTAAAAGATAACCGCGATTTGGACAGAGTCGCAACTCTTATAAATGCATCTTAATGAAGTAGCTACCATGGACCGAAATGTTAATTTAGTCTTGGTCTGCTGCCTCAGTTGCTCAGACGCGCCCAGTCGCGCTTGCCAATAGATGACATTATCGCAAATTACCTTTTTAAAGCGTCATACTCAACGCCATTAGAAAAGTGCAGGTGTAAGACACGCGTATTCCTTAAATGAATGAAATAGTGATATTTAAATGTCTTACGTGTTTATTCAAGTTCGCTTATTCAAGTAGTTTAAAATTTAAATAACAAATCAATCAATATGCAACAAATAACCTAGGAACTGTAACATTAAAGGTAATTTTAAGCCGGCCAAACAAAAATTACTCCAAACCCGCCCCTCTGTCACTAAGTAACTCATCAGTTGGACATCCAAATCCTAGTTTCAAGTTAGTGAGGTCTCCCTTGTCACCCAACGGTGATGCCCCATTGACTAGATCTCCGCACACACCATAACTGACATACTAATAGACCAATAAGTCACATTAACATTAAGGATGGGCTCTGTATATCAGTTGGCACCGCCCACTGGGCTATTGTTCATGTGTTATGCTTAGATTTATTTGTTTGTTTGCTGATTGATGATGACCCAAAAAACCTTAAACCATGAACAGCTGGGTGGTTGGAGATGACTGCAAAAGAGCAAGTCACTGTCACGCTTTGGGAAGGATTGAGACAAAGACAGGCATTGGGGAAAACAAAAGGGTTTTTTTCTAACAAAAACAATACAAAAGGCAAAAGAAAACAGATCGAGGGGTCAAAACAAGGCAGGCAGAGCAGGGGTCTGTACTACGAAGCGGGGTTATAGGGGATAACCCCGCTTCGTAGTACAGGCCACAGGGGAGAAACACAGGATGCAGTCAGTAGCAGAACATCACAACTTAACACTATACAATGATCGGACTGAGGAGCTCAGGCAGAGGAGGCACTATATACACGACAGATGAGGAGCAGAAGAGAGGCACCTGGGATCATCCACACGAGGGCTGAAACGAGAGGCAGGGTTAAACGAGGAACAGGTGAGGCTCATTCGCACCACAGGGAACTCAGGGAAAAGACACATACTGGGCATGATAGTCACAGTCACACTTTGGGCCCTCATCATGAGGCATATTGCACATTTAAGTTATTATATCAGAAGAGACTTGAGATCTTTTTAATAACAAGTGTAATTATGGCTTGTATTTTTTCATGTCAAAGTTCCCTCTCTTGATTAAGCAAATGTTCCTTATTGCCACTAATTCCAGTAATTATCTGTACTTGGTGTGTTTTGTTCTTTCCACTAAATAAAGCTGAGATTTTAAAAAAGTGCCAATTCTTGATGAGGAAGGAAGAAAAAAATCTGTTTTGGGAATAATAGACTACGTTTCAGTGTTTGAGCTTGCACATTTGTTCAAGAGAGAATATACTTGCAATTAGCCTCACACGGAGCAATGGCGGAGAGATCCAGATGTATCTACTTAATAAGCACGGCGTTAATATGACAGTGCCTTTCAGAAAGCCATGATCTTCCTGCCGCGCGCCAAACAATGTTTTCTCACGGATTTCCTGTGGAGGAAGCGGCATTGTACATCTCTCTGCGAGCTCACAGTGGTGTAGCTTTTGACGGCACTTGCTATCGCCCATTTGGTTGAGATTGAAGGCAAATTGGGCTGGCAGACCCGCGTTATAAAGACGACCCTCTGTTTCCTATAAAGACGGCAAGGCGGAAGTGTCGCAGTGTGACTGACTCACGGACTACACTCAGGCATGGCAGCCTGTTATTCTCATCCTGTGCATTTGAGGAGATCCTGATAACAGAGGGTAAACAGAGCACAGGATCGCTCTTCAGCCAAATCAGGCCTTTATTCGCAGACAAAGCAGAGTAGTCACACCATGGCAAGTCAGAGCCTAATACCAAACATCCATTTTATTCTTTAAATTTTTACTAATATTTTTAATTTTTAAATTGGCCCTTTTTTCTCCTACATTTTACCCAAGTGAAGCAGAGTACTATTATGCTGCACACAGAGAGGCAAATTAAGAAAAGCATAATTGAATTAAATGATTTGGATTTCACTGATTAAAATGGCTGTGTAACGTAATTGCCGTAATTAGATTAAAACAGCCTTCCCCTTATTATGAAGTGCAAACCTCCAGGAAGGACGGGCACCAGCAGGGAGCCCTTTAACTGTGCAAAGTTCTTGCAGGGAAGGAACGGCCCCAGTATCACCACAGTTTGCCGGAGGGAGGAAGGTTAGTGTGGTCTGAGGGGACTCTGGCCTTCATTAAACGCTTAACAGAGGGGAACACGTCCGGCATACACAAACGAGCACAAAAGTCACGCTCGCTAAAAGAGCAATAAATTACCCTGGTGCTACTGTAAAGAGATGATGGCCACAGGCCGAGGGGAAAAGGAGGCCGTTAGTGGGGTCCCTTCCACCCGGCGCTTCGGGGTCACAATTCAAACGTCAATTTACCATAAGAAGCACAGCACAGCCATCCGGCCCGTCCCTGGCTTCATCCCAGCAGTCGTGTTACAAATGAGCCGGCATGAAAGGCGGACTGGCGTGTAGCCGTGCCGACGGAGGCTTCCCTGTCCGCCGTCTTAGTGTTTATGCTCAGATGCTCAGAATTCATTCGGGTCTCTTTCAGAAAGTACTGGCATTTCAATTTAAAAGACAATTGTTCATGAATTAATAGTTCCTGTTTAAGCTGCGCGCAGAAGTAATATGTCCTTCGCATTTCTGAAGATGGCAATGAACTTGTGATAAAGTGTTTGTGTGAAACATTTTTTTTTTTGAAAGAAAAAAAAAAAAACGAACACGGTCCATAATTCAAAATTGGCAAAGCCACAGCATCTACGCTGCCCAGTAAATACTTATGGGGCCGGATATATTCATTCTGGAAATGAAAAACAATAATGCGGTAAATAGATTTGAACACCTCTTACTAGTGAGGGACTACTGGAGGAAACTGCAGACTATAATCAGACCCATCCATGCTTATCTAGTGGTACATGCTTACTTAATGTATCAATTACATATGTTCATTTGTTGTGTTCTATGCTAGTTCATCATAAATCAGTCATGACGGTTCATGTTTTGCATTCAGGCACTGTATTAGTGTTAATAGTTAACTCATTCTTTAATATTAGGGAAATTACTTATTAACTCAATTACTACTCAAGAACAAGTTATGAACTAATGTAGGTGTCCCACAAAAATACATGAACTGTCATGATTTATTAATGATGAATGAACATGGAATCAGTACTTCACAAAAAGTTAGTTACTGGTTAATTAACACATGAATTAAGCATGTGTTACTACATTATTCATGCCTCCAAGTAAAGTGTTGAGTACAGATGTAGGACAGAGAAAGTAAGGTGTACAGCAGATAATGTGAAAAGAATGTGGGAGGAGGCTGCCCGCATGACGTGCTGTCCTAAGAGCGACTGGAGTGTTGTTAGACAGTCTGCTGTAGGGCATCACGCTGGGGATTAAGATCAAATTAAACCACAGCAATGGGTACCATCATGACACAGGGTAGAGCTGACGGTTGTAGCTATCTCTGTCAGCGCTGCTGCCGAACATACACTACAAGGTGCATGAGCAGAACTAGCTTCTGGGAATAATAGCTTAGCTGGTCTGAGTTTTCTTGCCATTCTAGAAAATTCCTGGTTTAAGAAAGTGGTTTGAGATTAGCTTTCGGACATTTAAAGTTTTCAACAGTATTTGCCTATGTTTCAGGTAGTGTGGTACTTAGAAATAATAATTTAAAAAGAACCAAAAAACTATTTCAAAAGTGCTCAATACCAAACAATGAAAGTTCAAATTTCAGGAAAATATCTGCAGTTGAATCCTCTAGGGGAGTACTTAAGCTGAATCGCTTCAGTAAATATCCTGCTGTAATAAAGGACGAAATTGAAACATAAGCAAGTCTCCTTGGATACATGTGTCTGAAAAGCTATAAAGAAAAAAAAAAACAGCAATGCACTAACGAATGTAAACCTTAAAGCCTAAAGCACCTCATTCTTCCATACAGGATAATCCCTGTTAATAGACATGATTTTAATTTCAGATTTTCAACCTCAATGGAAATTGTCTCATATTGAGCAGAAACAGAATTTTATAACACGGAAGCAATTTTAATGCCTACAGCTTTGTTTTTCTCTGAGAAGAAGCAGAGGACCTTGTAGGATGGATTCAGCTTTGGGGATTTGAACTAGTGACCAAAACAGAGTCCAGAACTCTCCTTAACAAACATGAATATAGAATGCTAGATTAAGGCTTTGTTTACGCTGGAGTGAACATAAATGCACTTCTGTTGCCTATACTCTTCCCCTGGCTGCTATATTTGTAATATTTAGTTCATATTGAGATTGAATCATGCATGAGGCAACTGAGCTACACTTTGGAGGGTAGGAAGACAATTTCCAGGACTTTAGTCCCCATTCTCCCTTTATGATGGAAACTCCACACCAGTGGTAAACTCTTCGAGCAGAGGGTAGTGCTAACAAAGCACTGGATTCAAAATGGCACACAGTTATCTCCTTGGCTGTTTATTCTCCTTTGAACGTCGAGCGGCTGAGCCCTTCCCCCCTATATTATCGTAAGCCTTGGCTCCGCCCAGCGCTTGCCAGTGGGGATCCCCAGGAAAGGTGTGTGGGGTCAGAGATGTCAGGCCTCCAGTGTCAGTAACGCTGGAGGCTCTGGACCTTATGACATTACCGCCCCTGCTACATTCCTCACCTTGGCCCTGATAAGATTAAAAACCGGCCCTTTTGACTCTCACAGGTCACTTGTATCCCTGCGCACTGCTGTTTATAAAGATTTATTAAATAAATGTAGACCTCTACTCATTTAATACACCTTTAAAAAACTGTCTTAAAAATATTTACGTAAAGAAACAAGGTAGTTTGGGAAAATGAATTTGAAGGTCAATCCAAAAACCATGCTACAGCTATTTTTTATTAAAATTACTTCCTGTACTTCCAGGAAGACCTTTTTACTGATGTTATTGCTTATTTAAAAACGAACACAGAGAACTGCCTGCATTGATGGTGTCACGTCCTGCTCGTCTGGTCCTCCTGTGTGCCGCGCCCTCATTAACCTCATGTGAAATCCCGATTTTTACCAGCTCTTTCTTGTTATTTCCTTTTAAGCCCTGTGCATTTTAGTCCACGTTCGAGTATTTTCCCCCAGTCCTGTCATTGACGTCCTTCGTCATTGTTCTCAGTCCTTCCTGTATGTGCTGTTTCTTCCCAATAAACTTGACTTTCCCTGGTACCTATGAACTCCCGTGCTTCTCTGCTTGACATGTCCGCAGCAAGTCATGACAGACGGGTTATTTATCTAATTTGCAAACTTAAATAGCTGAATTCTTGTATAGCATTGTTTTATCTATTCATTCACAAGGCCTGAATTCAATGCACTATGCTTAACGTTTTAGTTGAATAATTATTCCGTCTTGCACCTTAGTGAGGATTTTAACAGGAGAAATGACTCATCGCAGAGTAGACTATTTTTTCCCCCTTTAGCGGCAGAACGTGGGAGTCTGTAGCACCCACAGCCTCGCCGGTCCGTCGTGTTTGTTTACTGCTTGCATTAGCTTGCCTTTTTTATGTCACATAATGCATTAACTTATTAAAGTATATGTAATTCCCATTACATTTCTTAACAAGACACTTTCATACGAATATTACAGACTGTAACTTAAATGTTAGAATACGGACTATAAAATATCATAGATAAATGATGGGTGTATGTGCTTATATATGCTTTTTCTTTAAGCCATAATGTAATTTTGAACCTAATAAACTGATGTATATATATATATATATATATATATGCAAAAATGACAAGCAAACACAAGATAACAGTGATGATAACCTATAAAAGTTTGCGTCGAGCAGCTGGTAGGTTCTCGTCTGTTTCGTCACATCTAGGCCTTCAAACGAAGGTCTTGCGGCCATGGAGAGATCCGCTGCCCTTTTATACCCTCACAAGTCACCTGGAAACCCGAGAGGCGTAATTGCTGATTTGGTGTGGATAAAAAAGCAATGCATTTAAATCATAGGGGCTGGGGCTAGAAACAATGGCGGCTGTGTGCTCACCGTCAGCCCAAGATGAGCAAGAGCATATCAGATGTAATGTTTCTAAGAAACATATGCAGGAATATTGATAGTGTTGAAGCGTACAGCAGAATTAATTGAGTTTGTTTTCAAGGGCAAATTGTTTCACTGCGCACAATTTATTCTCCAGATGATACTGTTTTTTTCTTTGTAATATGCAAATCCTCTCCTTCCCCCCCAGTTGGTCCCCCCCCCCCATCCCGACTGCCAGCTCCCCAGGGAACAGTGAGTCTCACAGGAAGACGCTCCCATCTGAACGATAAGCTGCTGCATGCTGGATTTCCGCATGTTGATAACGAACCTTCCTGAAGATGCTAACTGGACCGGTGTCTGCCGGAATCGTCCATGGCTCCCGTCTTCCTGCTGAAGCAGAACATGAGCGATGCTGTCTTTTTCTGTTTTTTTTTTTTTTTTCTGTCCGTACACAGTGTCAGGATGAATCCAAGGTATTGCAACCTTTCCATCTCCCTGCCAGCCATCGTTGCGGTTTCCTACCGGCGGTGTGGCTGACAGGTTACCCGCACAGCACAGCTCTTTTGCAGGGATGATCCGTGAAACCAGCTGAAAGATAAAGATCTTAACTCATCAGTGGCATAAACAGTCATACGTGCACCAGTCTGGAGACCATGATTTTACTGTCACTCACTCTGTCCATTAGCTGGTGCCACTGAAGCCCGTAAATAAACTGAAAGATCGATAAACACTGCCGCCCCTCCCCATTCCCAGCCCAACCCACCCCCACCAGCATCCCTTACTTCATCCCCTTGCGGCCGGCTGGCTTCTGCCTGCACACTTCCGGAAAGCGTGATCCAAGTTGACGGATTTAACGCTTGTCAGGCTGCAGTGAGAAATGTCACTCGTGCTCAGCGTTTCGAACTGCAGGTATCGATCAAGGACACAGTTTTATATATAAAAAAAAAAAAACAGAAAAGCTTCTTTGTGACAGACCTGTCGAAATGCAGCAAAGCGAAAATGAATATGAACCCTCCCTGTTACATATAAAATTTACTTGATTAACAGAAAGCTTCTTGTAGATGCAGACAGAATGAGAGGCTGGATCTTTGTAAATAGATTTTCAGTCCTTGGGAGCTGCCTCAGCTTGTCTACTGCTTTTATGGAGGTTGGTGCAGGGAATCCTGTTACGTGGAAATACAGAACATCACTGATGACAAAATTAAAAATGTCATCACATCAGCAGTTCCATTGTGAGTGCAGGTTTTTAATGAAATTTGGAGAGAACGGAATAACTTTATACTGTAGTTGAGCAGTCCTCAGCATTTAGGGTCGCTGTATTTGGTCATATTAAACCAGGAATATGTTTACATTTTTCTATTTTTTTGATGCCACTTTACAATAAGGCTACCCATATAGTGTTAATGAATGGTTTACAATCTGGTTATTAATTAAGTTGTAACACTTTGTAAATTATTAATAGACAATTTTAAACAAGTTATCACACGTTTTTCTTTTTATTAATGAGTTACTACCATTTACAAGTGGAAAAAGGGAGCCTTACTGTAAAGTGGTACAATTTTTTTTTGCAAACCTATCCTATGCCATATGCTGTATACAGCTACTGTCTGGTTTTACCTAGTGCACAAAGCAGCGTATGATATACATTTTATTAATGGATGAATGCATTTTCAGGGCCTATACAGGATGTGTGTATTTGATAAATGTGCATCTTTTAGAAAAGATGATATAATGCTTTTCATTTTATTCTGGAAGGGGTGCAGGAGATGGAAGTGCAGCAGGTAAGATTTAATTAAGGAATACAGGAAAATGTAAAAAGGGGTTGGGGGGCATGGACAAGCAGATAGGCAGACAGACAGACATGCAGGCAGACAGACAAACATGCAGGCAGACAGACAAACAGGCAGACAGACAGACATGCAGGTAGACAGACAGACATGCAGGCAGACAGACAAACAGGCAGACAGACAGACAGACATGCAGGCAGACAGACAGACAGACATGCAGGCAGACAGACAAACAGGCAGACAGACAGACAGACAGACATGCAGGCAGACAGACAAACAGGCAGACAGACATGCAGGTAGACAGACTGCTAATCATATACGTAAAAAGTTTGTTTATGGGGGGGAGGGGGGGGGGTTGGTGGTGAAACTAATTGGGGGCACAGGGCACATGCCCCCCAGTTTCTGCGCCCCTGACAGGAAACATAAATTACTTGCTTATCCAGCCTTCTTCCCAGCATGAGCAGAGGAAGTCAATCCTGCCCCCTGGTTGGGGCAATTAGCAGCTGGCAGCCTGCGCCATTAGCGTTTCTCACAGGTGGTTACCAGGCCGACCGCAAGGAGACCCGTCGCTCCCATCCACCTGCGTGCTGTTGAATCACGCCTGCGGACGCACAGGCCAATCCTGGCCAGCCGTCACCTAGCGTTATTTCGTCAATACAGTATTGACATATCTCAGACAAAAATGTTACCATAGTAACATCATCATACAATTATGAGAAATTATATAAAGCTAATATTTAAGAATCAGTTTCTAAATTGATCTTTTTAATGCAGTTATTGTAGTTGCAATTTCTAGACAATATAGTGAATGTTTATTGTAGTTGCTTAGAAACGGATGTCTATTACAAAAGCAATTGAGACGATTGGGTCTAGAACTTAGAGCAGCAAGCCTTTAATTCCATTTCCGTAGCTCCGAGTCCTTAACAGCTATTCCACCTGGTGGTCTTTTTAAATGCCTAGCAAGGGCACACCTGCTTGAGATATTCTGCACCAGCCCACCAGACACCTTGTTCCCCCTCCAATACCTGGAAAACCTGCTGCCTTTGGCTGTCTCACCCTTGCTGATCCTCCCTCATCACCCCAGCAAGATAAAATGTCCAGGTCTCACAGATGTAACAGTGACACGCAAGGAGGAACGAACACAGGACTCTCAGCAGAGTCATAGTAAAGCCCCCAGTACTGCAGGATCTTTCTGAATGGCTGTCATGTTGCATAATGACTTACCTGTTACAGTCACACTTCAATACTTCCATAAGTACTCCGAGACACAGCGATAGCTCTTCGAACCTCGGACCTCAATCCACGTGGCTTTACTGTCTGACGTGCATTGAGTAGCCACACTTAAAGTGCCTGTGAATTAAAGGCACTCTACTTTCATCACCGGTGCTATTCATGCAGAATAGCGGGAGTGTTAAGTGCACTGCCAGCAAATACATCCAACAGGGGATTTGCATGAAATAATGAGAGATCATTACTGCACTTTCCTCATTATACGAGCCTCATCAACAGCGGCTCGAGCACAATATTAATTAGAATACAAACGAAAGGCCATGATCACTCAAACGCCATTTGTATCTCATTGTTTCCCCCCTTTTTATAAGGATATATTTAGCACAAACCCGCTAAGCAATTTACTGTACGCATTTGGTGACCCGTGACAGGACTCTCTGTAGGTTGTTTAACCTACTCTAAGTCATTCATCGAAGCAAAATTTAATTATTATTCATATTGTTTGGTCTGGGGTGATGATAACCTTTAGCGGTACGCAAAGTGCATAGGCTTGAGATCTTGTTCACGTGGCAACAGTGTCCACGGAAACGCCTCTCTATCAGAACATCGAGTCTGGCAATGGCAGAATGGATTAAACAAGTCTGCTTGAATGCTGAAAAGGAGAAGCTTCTAGACTTTGAAAGAGACCCTAAGGGACACAGACTGTTATATATTTATTTATTGTTAATGATGCTGGGCTCATTGACATAATTATCAAAGGAGCTGTATTCAGGCATGGCTTAAAACAAGCAAGTAATGACATTACCAATGAAAGAGGATATAAGAAAAATATCGCATTGTTGGATAGACTGCCCTCTCTTGGCTCAAGTGCATGATTCACCTTTGACCCATTACCATGACAACGCCCTCCTCTCAACAATTTCTCTGTGTAAAACTGTGCCTCTGTTGACTGGGTGATGAACCTATTGCTTCAACTTTCTGCAAAGTATGAGGTGGTCATTTTACCAGATGACTGCTGATCAACGTAAAAATGCTGTCAAACCTTGTGGACCATCACCATCATCATCCTAATCATCATCCTAATCATCATCATCACCATCTTTACTACTCCACCTAGTTATATACTGTGGTGCAATATATTTATAAGTAACTTTGGTTTGTTTTCAGCTGCCTAGTAGCTGCCTAGTGCTCACTCACTCAAAGCTAATTCATTCACCCATTCCTTCACTCATACAAAACTCTCAGTCACTCAATCACTCGCTCACTCACTCAAAGCTAATTCATTCACCCATTCCTTCACTCATACAAAACTCTCAGTCACTCACTCACTCTCTCACTCACTCAAAGCTAATTCATTCACCCATTCCTTCACTCGTACAAAACTCTCAGTCACTCAATCACTCACTCACTCACTCACTCACTCATTCACTCACTCAAAGCTAATTCATTCACCCATTCCTTTACTCATACAAAACTCTCAGTCACTCCATCACTCACTCACTCATTTACACAAGCACACTATTAAAAAACAAGAATTCACACATTTCCACTCAAACACACACAAAGAAACATACAAGGAAATAACACTGAAGCTGTTTTAGAGTTGACAGTATGTTGTGATTTGTGGTATCTTCAAGGCATTGTGTTTTTTATTTTATTTATGTTTCATTTTATTTTTTTTTGCTTTCTTTGGGAATGTAGCTTTTTTTC